>VDFB02278517.1:0-80068 GCA_007258455.2 Sequoia sempervirens
TCTAACCCTCATTTTGTCCACTTTTGAGAGTGAATCATTGCAGTGACTAACCTTTGTTGACCTCTGGATATTCTCCATTCTTTGTCGATTCCTTGTATATGCTCCATACCTTGCTCATGGGCCTCACAATCTTGGTGGTCGCTGCCCGGTCACCACCTATTGAGCTCACCACTACTTGCTAATCCTTCAGCTCGTCCACCACCATTGTCCATTTACTCTTCCAACCTTTCACATCGACCGCTTGTCATGTCACAAGATCTGTCACTATCCTTGCATTCATTGCTAGTGGGTACGAGTTCTTCCACATTGCCTACATCATCATTGTCAATGACGCCCAAGACCTTATTGGCAGTACCCTGCATTTATACTTCATAGTTTTTGGCATCCTCTGTGCTTCCATCTGCGCACTTGTTATCTATCCCATCAAAATAAATTAAGATTTGCATCTTTGATCGGCTCTGTCTGCATGTGCGTGGAATATTCCTTGCATTCAAGTCAAAGTACCTGGCCTTGTCTACAGGTCTCTTCATTGTCAGCGTAGGGCGTGGGCATCATAGTGGAACGACTATTGTTGGGATTCTTTATACAACAAGCAAGGAGTTGCACTGCTTGGAAGAGACAAGTCAAAGTCTTATCTTATGGTTCTAAGGTGATTCAACACTCCCATTTTTATGGGAACTACAACGAATACACTCCCTGAGGCAACGCAACTTTAGAAATTCTTCTTAAAAGCATTAGCTTTATTCATTTTTTAACTTTCACTAGTTTCCTTTCGCTTCCGTTTCCATTCACTTTACTTTTCATTAATGTTAATTTTACTAATGTAGATTAATTTAAAGTTAGATATGAATTTAGATTTAACATTTTTAGTTTTCTAATTTAGTTTAAATTTAGGTTTTTCTAATTTAGTGTAGATTTTAGATTTTTAATTAATTTAGCTTTTAGATTTTTAATTAGATTTTTATTTATTTTTTTAAATTAGTTTTTAGTTAGATTTTTTAAGATTTTTTGTTGTTTTGCTTGGGTGTTTCTGCATGTTTTAACTCAGTTTTTTTTTTTTTTAAATTAGATTTTTAGATTTTTAATTAATTTTTAATTAGATTTTTAGATTTGTAATTTAATTAGATTTTTAACTTTTTAATTTAGTTTAGATTTCTTTTTTATTTTTTTTTAGTTTAGGCTTTTAACAGATTACATGTTTTTGATCTAATCTCATTTTTGGCTTGCAAGTTTGTGTTTCTTCTTGTCTTGGTGACTTTCAGGGGGGATCTAAGGAGTTGGAACAACATTGGCATCAGTCACAACATCAATTTGGAAAGCGAAAATAATCAGGTGCACTCGTTTCATCCTTCATCTCTTAATCTTGTTTGTCACACATTTCAATTTGGGGCATAAAATCAATCTTGTTTGATCACATATTTGAAATTGGTTTTAAAACGAATCATTGTCTTCCTACACATTTTGATTTGGGATCTAAAAAATAACAAGTGCTTCATTTTTTTCTTCCACACATTTCATTTCTAAGGGAAATTAATCATTGCGAGTGTGAATCAAGTGTGTGTGTGATCACAAACACCTCACTAGGTTTTCTTTTGTCCAACCCTTCATAGGAGGCCTGCTAGGGGATTTCATCACCCCTAGGGATGACCTCAATCAAAGTGTGAATTGAAAGACACGCTTGTTTGGAAGTTAAAATCTTGTCACTCTGAGCTAAGCCCTAAAGAACTTTATACCTTTGGGAAGTGAAGGTGAAGGGTGCGTTACCCCTTTCTCCTGGCTTATTGGCAGGATTTTTCTTTCAAATTATCCTTAGTCAGCCTTGTGTAGCCTAGCTTGAGACCTAATTGGCCATACCCCACTTTACTAGTCATAAGGCTTGTTGATGTGTCTTCCATGTGTGCTTGTTTAATAATCATCATTACATTCATAATTTCAAATTCAAACTTGCTTATGTGTCTTGCGTGAGTGATATATGTGTGTACATGTGTGATCATTCATTTAAATATTGCCAAATCAAGCTAAACACCAAACACATAAAGAAAAGTCACTCTACACCTTCTTCCAACACATTCATATCCAAATCGCTTAAATGCAATAATTTCTTTTTTAGTCACATCTATCGAACAAGTATCAATCAAATTGCTGATACCAGGTGGCTACATCATCCACCATCACCAGCAAAGTCCTAGTCACCACTTGTCAAAATGGTCATAATCATAAACAAGCCCAATCCTAATCATAACCCCAAGAACATAATCCAAGGGGGCTACCCCTCTAGGCCAAATCATGAGACAAAACCTAAGCCTGAAGTCATAATTCAAGGAGTCTCTTTCTCTAGTTCAAATCATGAAACAAAACCAAAACATAAAATCAAACTTTGAGGGGCTTCTCCTACCACCTCTAATAATTACATGAACGATGTTACATACTTTGAGGAACAAATCGATGTGCAAGAGATTACACACATGTGTGACACCATGCCCACATACAAACACAAAGCCCTAGCATCCCAACTTCAAAACCTCCTTCAAACACTTCACCAAATACTCCAACCCCTAGACCACCAAACCATACAAAGCCTTCAAACCATCTTTCAAGATTTCCAACAAATTAAATCACCTCAAATCCAACACCTCCTAGCTCAAGCCAATCATTTCATTGCCACTTGTCAAACTCAACAACCACAACATCATCCCCTATCCATTCATTATCAACCAATGCCACCTCAACCTAATGTGTCATCTGCTTCCACCTCATACCAATCTAATCCATCCACTTCTTCGCATGTCAATGCCACATCACGACAAACAAATGTGACTCTAAGTTCTACCTTGCAACAAGGCCAGACTTCCTCATGTTCTAATGCAACCATTGACAAGGGGAATACCAATCTAGCACATTCACCCTATAACTTTATCATACCATCATCCAATCAAAATAAAAACCCTAAGCCAACACCTTCCACCCCTACACCTCCAAGGGATGTGACCCAAGGGCTACGAGTAAGGAATCAACTGTCGCCATGTCATTCAACACATATAATTGAACATGCAAAATAGTCCACAAACATCATTCCAAGTCCTTCAAGCCAACCATGTATTCCACAACCCCTTGATCCAATTCAAGAGTCTCCCCTCTTAAGTCCAAGTCACCCTCTATCATGCTCCTATGTTATTGACCATCAAGAACATGACAAGTCTCTCCATGAGAAATCCCCTTCCCCCTCCATTCAAATAAGTCATGATATATGTCAAGAGCACAATCCTAAACATGAGGAAACATTACCCCCTTATCCACATAAAGATCAACACCCTCCCAATGATTACATTCATAACACACCTAATACTATTCATGATTAATCTTCCATCTTTGATCAAGACCCCTTTTATGATCAAGAAGAGCATGATGATCCTCTTAGCCAACTTTATGCATTCCATGGTCAAGATCTTTCCACCTCACCCATCCATGATTCACAAACATCCAATTCCCATGATGAGATAATTTCCTCCCAAGCACACATAGAAGATCAAACAAATGACTTGGATCTAAGTGAACATAATGCTATTCAAGATCCTAATGATCCTCCATCACCCACTATCAACCCAATTGCAAGTCCTACATCATATCCTATTGGTCTTTCCACCCTCATTCATGAATTTTCCTCCTTAGAACAACAACAACCATTAGCTTCTCCATCCAATAAGGAACTTATGTCTAGTGTTTCACTTACACCTAGTCCCATTTTCCATTGCACACCCCAAAACATGAACCACCAAGATAAAGGTTTAGACCTTGATGAAAAAGGTAAATTGGAGCCCATCCATGTCAAAGTCCCTCCATGCTCTTATAGCCTTGGGCATACATCTCAAGGACACCAATCTCAAGATGTTGGTATTTCCTCCATGCCTCCTAAGTCCACTTTCCATCATACAATCTATTGTACACCCAAAACATATGTTGCCATTCCACCTCCATCATCATACAAATGTCAAAAGCATGTGACCATACACCTTCCACCATCAACTTTGCCACCATTGCTTCCAACTCCTAATATCCCTCCATCAAATTTTCCACCATTGCTTCCAACTCCTAATATCCCTCCATCTAATCTACCTCCACTTCTCCCAACACCTAATATCCCCATTATCCAATCCCCTTATTCCTCCATCCATAAATACCCTAACATTCCTAATCATGACCAACAAATGCACACATTGTATAAACATGAAGCTTCCACCCTTTCCACCATACCCATGGGATTCAAAAGCAATAATTTCAATGCCTCTACCTATAAAGTAAAAAATCCTAAGGGTTCTCGTGCCTTAGGACATCAATACAAAAAGTCAAAGCAAAATCCATCTAAAAAGTTATATAAGCCCATACCTCCAAAAGTAAAGGCCAAAACTAAAATGGTTTGGGTACCTAATAAAAAAGAAATCAAGTCAAATGAGGCATTCACATCACAAAAATCCCAACCATCCACTTCCACCCCACATTTTCATTCCATTCAAAAGTCTCAAATTCATAAGTCCTATAAGCCAAACAAAAATCATAAAAATACTAAGTCTATGTGGGTACTTAAAACACTTCATCCACCACCTCCTAAGCAAACATCTCCATTGCTTCCTACACCCCATCCACATCAAAAGCTTCAGCGTTTATCACAATGTGTGCAACCATTGGTCATGGTTCCTTTCCATTTCACACCAATTCCACATACCTCCATCTCCCCACCCCTTCACTCATTATCCTACATATCTCCCCCATCATCTTCCTATGGTTCATGCTTTTGGCTAAGCCTCCCCATTTATCCCTTCCATAAGTCCCATATAATACCTATCATCTTCCCTACATAATCCGTATCATAATCCATTATTGTCCTCCATAGTCCACATCATAATATACCATCTACCTAATCCATTTCTTTCATGTCATCCCTTACCAACATCTATGAGCATAATGACATTTGGCATGGTCCATGAGATGGAATCCATCTCTAGTGGGACTACCACCTTTCATGGAACTAGACACTTGAATCCCTCCTATCCATATTCCCCTTCTCCTATCCAGAAAATTAAAAAAAAAACAAAAAAAAAGAAAAAAAAAGTAAAGAGAAATCCCTTCGTCCAACGGTGAAAATCTGGTAAACAGGCACCATGGATAAGTACCATGATGAAAACCTAGCAAATAGGCATCATGTGTAGGTTGATCTTCTATGTCACTTACACTTGAGGGCAATGTCTTATCTATCCAACCTATCATTTTCATGTCATATCATTTCCATCCTACCTACCATCTTTAGCCATCATACATACCTATCATATTGAGTCCATTCATCCACCCTTCTTCTTTTGATCTTGGTGAAGACATAGGGGAAAAATGTTGAAACATGTTTTTTGGGTATCTCTTGACATACCTCATCCTATCTAAAACAAGCCTATCATTATCCTATTGTCATAAGCTTTGTTATGAAAAATCCTAAGTATTGTACATAGAATGGGGCATGTTATTCCTATGCGACATAGTCTTTGGAAATCACATCCTTTCCATTCACTATGACCTATCATTTCCATCCATCCATATATCATGAGCCTTTTATCCCTTATCCCATCACCCACCCTTTCATCCATCAATCCCATTTATCTCCTTGCACCTAGACTTGGTTTTCCCCTTGTCATTGGTATCTCGCACAAAGGCTACTCAAATTTTCATCCTTTGACACCTCCAAATATTTCAAAATATCAAAAAAAAAAATCAAAACATTTCAAAAAACCAAAAAAATCAAATATTTTGAAAATACAAAAACATCAAAACATTTCAAAATACAAAAAATCAAAACATTTCAAAATCCAAACAAAAAAAATCAAAATATCCCCAAAATACAAAAATCAAATAGCCAACAAAAATCCAAGCAATCAATCAATCCATCAATTCTTCCAATTTCATCTAATCAATCCATCATCTCAATTCAAATCAATCCAATCATTCAACCATTCAACCAAATCAATCATCTTCATCAAAACCATTTCATCCAATCAATCAAGCAATAATCCAAATGCAAGTCAATCCTTAATCCATACCAATCAAATCAATCAATCTTGTCAAATTATCCAATCACATCCTTTGGTCTTGATCCTAATCTTGTCGTAAACCAAATCAAAGTCAATCAATCAATTATCATCATCCTTGTGTTGATCTAGGGACATGCCACTCCCCACAATGACAACACTATCATCATCACCAATCAATCAATCAATCATCAGTTTACAACTTGACAGGGGCAATGCCTTGTTTGTTTTTGTATCATTTGTGCATGCTTGCTTGCTTGCTTGTGTGTGTTATCATTTTATCTTGCATTTGTATCAAATCTGTATCATTCTAGCTAATATTCATATCTTGTGTATGTTGGAATATCTTTTTTGCATTATCCTTTGCATCTCAGGTCACATAATACCTTTTGTGCATTAGGACTTTAATGCTCTAAGTTTACTTCCTCATACGTCTAGACAAGGTTGTATTATGCTGGGCACGAGACACATTGTCACCTTGGTCCTTATATCTTGGTGCATAACGTCTAGTGCTATATCAAACATCATGGTTGCTCACCTTCATTGCAGCATAACGTATCATTCCTCTCCTTCATCCACTTTCTATCTTGCATCATCCTGTCTATCCTTATCATTTCATTTCGAGAGCCTACCCGTGTTTGTTCAACCCACCTATCCTCTCGAGGGGGCATCATCATTCCATCATCATCCTATCTTTATATCATTATCCATTTTCCTCTATCCATACCTTAACTTCTAAATGATGTTACTCGACACAAATCTCATCATCTCGAACATCATCTCAAAGAGGGGCAAAATGTAGACATCAAAAAATTGTCCTCTTACAACACTTGTCTCGGCATTACATCATTTAGGCATCTTGTAGCATGCTTTGCCCTAGGTACCCATGTCATCATCTATTTAATTAAATAAATTTTATTTATTTAATTAAATTCATATTCATAATCCATCCATTTCTCTAATGTTAATTAAATAATTTATATTATTTAATTAATTAATTCATAATCTATCCATTCCTCTAATATTAATTAAATAATTTATATTATTTAATTAATGAAATCATAAATCCAACATTAATTAAATAAATCAAATATTTATTTAATTAATAAAATCTCAAAAATATCTTCTGACTTTCTTTCCAAAATCCGAACTCATGTGTATCTAATTAATTTATTTAATTAGATAATTCATCAATTATCCTTCTCGTCTTTTTCAAGATTTATTTCCTTTAAAACATGAAATGAAATCTTCTATCTTTTTTGAAATCTTATCTCATCTCGTTGTATTTCCTCTTTTGTCAAAAATCAAATCCTTATCAATCTTATCAAATCTTATCTCTATCCGCATCGAAAATCTATAAATCAAACCTTTCACATCGAATCTTCATCTAGCATCCTGACTCTGTCAAAACAATTCTTCAATCCATCTCTACCATTCTTCATCGTCAAGTCATTATGCTGTAGGAATGAGCACTCAACACTCCTCTATTATCAACCTTCGAAATCTTGCATCCTTGTGTAGGTGGAGAAGATCAATGGAGATAAATCGAGTTTAGCATGGAGATCGGTTTGCGTTTTGCTTCTTATTTTGATTTTCATGTTGTTTCGTACTCTATTGTGCTTGATAGGAATTAGTTAATTTATTGTTTCAACATTAAACCTAATTGATTTGTTTCCCTATCTACAACTAGAATATTGGGAAAATCTAATTGTTGCTATCAGTGGTAGTGGTGTAGATCTGAAGATGGACAATATAGTTCCTACTCTCCTATCAGAGGAGATGAGGAGGAAGTCTAAAACGGAAATCCAATATGCCTTGTTTGTAAAAGGTAGGCCTAAGAAAAAGGAACCTAAGGGAGACAAGGAAGGGAAGGGTAAGTCAGAAGGACAAAGTAAGGTAAAGTGTTGGAACTGTGGTAAACTGGGACATGTGAAGAAGGATTGGAAGAATAAGAAAAAGAGTTTTAATTCTTCTATAGAGGAATCCTCATATGACAGTAATGATGCATTGGCTATTTCAGCTAATACTGTTTGTGATAACTCTTTGCTTCATGTTTTAGAGTGATCGTAATGGAGAGGATGGTAGTCATGATGCCATGTGTGACTTGGTACCACGGTTCAGTGGGAGTTGTTGGTAGTGACGTGGATGCATCATTGGTAAGGTTATCTTCATGTGATTGGGGATATGGTTTTTTCTTGGTTTATAGTGGTTGCTATTATGTCATGGTTTACTCTTGATTCTAGATTAGAGTTTGGCATATTACATGTTCTCTTGAGACCAAGATGTATGTTATGGTGCATGTAATCTCCTAATAGGAGATGATTAGATCATGTTATCATGTTTATGTTCCTGATTCATGATTGGAGCTTTGACATTGATCTTGCGTAGTTCTCTTAAGTATTGGGTACATTAATCATTTGCTTGATTACTTCATAATAGTGCTATGTTGCATTTGGATTTTGGCATGGATTGGTTGGTTATAGGTCCTCATGGATACTTGGAGAAATAGGTGAAGCTTGAGTTCTCTTGTGGTAAGAGATATATGTTGGAATGGTTACTTGTAAGAAAATCTATTTTCAACAGTAAAGACCGAGAAGCCTACACCTTGGTTGAACGTGAGTTCAACACACTCGATGATTTCACATGCCTCCAAAGAGGCAATTTGGATATAGAGACTTGGGAAAGGTATTGGTTTTAATTGCAAGTAAGTTAAACTTGAATGTGATAGTTAGAGTGCTATGTGTTTAGCCAAAAATCCTATGTATCATGCTTGTACTAAGCATGATCGATACTCAGTATCACTTTGTATGAGAAATGGTTGAGAGTTGGAAGGTATTAATTGAGAAAGTTGACACTTTAATTAATGTTGCAGATCATCTTATGAAACCAGTTCCTATAGATAAGTTCTCTTGGTTTTGAGTATTAATCATTTGCTTGGAGCTTCATGATTATGTAGATTGCATTGAAAGTTGGCATGGATTGATTAGTTGGTGCAGGAAGGCCATTGGCCTTGAGTTCTGTACTTAATTTAATGATTCCTTATTTAGAATAATTGCAATGTATAATGTCAAGTGAGAGAATGTTGGAAATAGGATTCCATTTAATTCCAATCCTAAACATTATTTCATGTATCTCCTAAGTCCTTGGAAAGTGTTCCCTAACACTAGGGTTAGAAAGAGATTAATTTTGAATGAAATAATCATGTTAATTGACATTTGTAATTAATTCTAAATAATAGGAACATGTGAGGGCCTCCAATATGAGTTCCTAAATAATAGGAGCACATGGGGCACCCACTTGGAAGGTGGAACCCACCTTGAGTTAAGTTAACTATTTGGAGAACAAGATAACACTTTTGTAATGCATGTAAAGATCCTAGAAGTTAGGGATTGATGTTTACATGCATGGAGTTTAGTTTAGTTTAGTTCAGTATCAGTTCAGTTCAGTTTAGTTCAATTCAGTTCAGTTCAATCCAGTTTAGTTTAGTTTAGTTATGGTTCAGTTATCTTTAGTTGACTTGGAATGCATGACTAATGACTTGAGTTGCATGACAGATAACAAGTGATACATTCAGTTAAGTGGGGATGATCAATCATGCATGATATTTGCATGAATGGTGGAGAGATATGTTTCAGTTAGCAAATATTGAGTTGGACCCACCTTGGGTGGCCAAGTTGGCATCTTGAAATTAACACTTTTGCATTATAAGATATTTTGTAAGGCTGCGTTAAGTGGGCCCATTCTTGGGCGCCAACTTTGAGGATAAGCTTAGAAGATATCTTCGAAATCAACATTGAGTTATGACTTTAGTTTGGGACGCCCAAATGGATGAAGCACTTGTTTTGACATTGTTCTTCACGGTAGAACTCTACTTGCAAAGAATAGGCGTGGGTTTTGTGAGACAAACATTGTGCTTTGTAATTGTAAACTCTTTGGAGTTTACAAGGCTCATTATTGTCTATATATTGCAGCAAGTTGAAGAGAGTTTATCAGATTTTATTGCAGGTTGTGAAGAAGAATTGTTGAAGGAAAAAGACGCATCTCAAGGAAGGATTGATAAAGAATTATTGTAATCTTGTTCTAAGGTTAAATAATACAAGCATTATTGATTCTTGGTGGAGTTTTTTCCCGAAAGGGTTTCTCCACAGTATATGCTGTGTAACTTCTTTCTTTTGGTCTTATTCTTCTACAATCTTCTATCTACTTCTACAAATGGTAAAATGAATCTAAACAGATAATCATCCAAAAAGAAATTGTAACAAAGAATACTTAATTAGATCTACAGTATAATAGTTTTACAAAGTATTAAGCTACATAATTACCTTCGTTTTCAACAATCTAGGTGAGTAGACTAATATTGAAAAAAAATATTTAAAAAAAAATCCAAAATACTAAACCTTCTTCTTCAAAATAGAAACAAAACTCTACAAAAGAAGAAGCACCACTAGTCACTACATAAGTGCAACAAGTTGCTAGGAAAGCACAACCATTCTATGTGCAGGCGTTGAAGCATAGAGTAGAAGCGTTGTGAGTAGACACGTAGGTTCAGTTGTTGACTACAAAAGCGCATGATAGAGACCTTAGGGAAAATAAAAAAATTGTAACCTAAAGTTAAATTTTAAACTGAGAAATGAATTCTTTAACCTTTAAGTGTTAATTTTAAACCCCAAACGAAGTGTGACGTGATGCTAGGGATCTTGTTTAACCTAATTTTTTTATTTTGTGATTTTTTTGTTATTTTTTAATGATTTTGGATTGTTGTGGTTAGTAAAAGAAAAGAAAAGATTCTAAACAAAGTTAAGATTGCAAGAACTATGCTAGGAGCCTATAAAAGCAACCGAAAAACTCCCCTAACCTTGTAAAAAACAAGAAGTTAAAGAAATTATGAAAGCTCTACATGTAGATGAAGGCGTTGTTTTGAGAAATAGAAGCAATATTTGTTGATGCATAGGCATTGAGAGTCGAAGTGTAAGCACTGTGTTACAATGTATAAGTGCTGAAATTTGTTGTGTAGGTGCAACTTATCACTGTGCAAGCATCGTTATGCAAATGAAGCACAAATCCGAGACCTGTGAATTGAAACTTCACAAAAATTACAAAGATGATTATTAAGGGATGTGGATCCCACTAAACGTGCCAATATGAAGGCGAGGAAAATGGTATTGGAGATAAATTGATCGCAATATGAATTAAAATCATTCAAAAGCACAAGTTATACGTTCAATTCTCCTCCTCCATGGATTGAGCTCAAGCTTGCACCCTTAAACTTGAATATTTTTTCTTAATGTTGTATTGTGGATTGTTGTTATATCAAATTTCTAGCATAATATGGATATGATAATTCTATTGTTGAAATGCGAAGGCAAGGCTCTAATTTATAGAATTTTTTATGGAGAAATGGAGATTCAAGATCTTCTTGTGAAATAGAGGGCTAGGATTGAATGAGACGGCAAGGCTTAGCCTTGTGACAAGTGTCACAAGGTGGATGCATGTGAGTGTGACATGTGTCATGGGTGATGGGAAAGAGGGAAAGGTGTGCTCACACATGTGTGAGTACACATTGGGAAGAACAAGGAGATGACAAGGTGTGCTCACACTTGTGTGAGCACATTTTGGAAAAAACATGATCATGACAAGTGGAAACAAATAAGGAAAGATGTAAGGTGAAGGCTTTGACCATATGAAAAGTGGAGATAAATGGAAAGTGTAGGGGGGCTCTCATGGGGAAGAGGATCTCACACATGTGTGAGCATCCAATAGAAAGAGAGGTCAAAGGGAGAGTTGGAAGTTGATGATGACTTGTGCATGCAACATTTGTCACATGTTTCCAAGTTTGGGGGAATGGGGAGAATTAAAAATTAGGAAAAATGATAATGATGGTTAGGCTATGGATTAATTAACTTAATCGGGATTAGGATATGGGTTAACTAACCATGGGTTCATTAACTTAACTAGGATTAAAATTTGGAGAAAAGGTTATTAGGATGTAGATTAAGTTAATTAATCATGGACTAATTAACTTAACTAGGATTAGGAGATTAAGAGGCATGTGCATGAAAGGTTAAATTAATTAAATAGTACAATATTTAATTAATTTGGAGAGAACTTTAGGACAATTAATTAAAGGTGTCATTTAATTAATTGTAAGGTGGGGTGGAATAATTAATTAAATAATGTGATATTTAATTGACTATAGGAAGAAGTGGGATAATTACTTAAATAATAAAATATTTAATTAATTATGAAATAAAATAGCTTAATTAATTAAATAATACAATATTTAATTAAATTATGAGGAAACCATGATAATTAATTAAAATTTAGAATTTTAATTAATTACAAATATGATGTTAGAATTGGGGTGTCTACAACCTTCAATAAAGAATTTTGATTTATGTCGAGAAAATGTTAGGCTTAAAAAAGTGATGTGGAAATTTCTATTAAAACACTAGCATAAAGTTGAGAGATATCAACCTATAATTACTATTTATAAGGATATCTTTAGGAATTACTATTACTCACTAGCAAGAAATTTTTTAGCGGCCACATGTTGTTATTATTCTTGACATTTATATCCTTCAAATTTGGCTATTCTTGATTATTTGGAAGTGTAATTCCTCCATATTTGATAGATTATATGTGATTTGAAATCCAAATCATCTCAACTTGTAAATTCTAATTCTTTAAGATAAACATGACATTCAACAAATTCACCAACAAAAAATTCACCGCCAACAATTCACCGCGGGAAAATTCACCGTCATGACAATTCACTGCGTGAAAAATTAGTTGCATGAATTTCTGACGGTTAATTTCCCATGGCGGTGAATTGCTGGTGGCAGTGAAATTTTCCACGGTGAATTGTTGGCGGTGAATTTTCCTAGAGTCGATAAACACATATCTCTATTGAATATAACAAATTGGGCCTTAATCACCATAGTTTATTAGGGATTTTTTTTTTAAAGAATTCGTTGGCCCATTTTAACATCTTTGCTTAAATTTATATGTTGATTAGAAATTTAACTATTGAATCAACATAATTTTTTATATTTTTTAGAAAAGATAGTCTCTAAATTGCAAAAAAATGGTATTTACAACAATATTACCATACACTTTAAATTTTATTACTGATATGAAAATAATTACCTAAGATATTATTCTTCTTTATAGTTGATTCATCAAGGTTATTATAGAATTTTCAATAGGTCATTTCTTAAAGTATGCCCTGTTCACTAGGAGGTTTGATGAGCCCTCCCAAGAATCAATCCTTTTGTATTCGAGTGTTAAGAATGAGACTAATTCAATACCAACATTAGCAAGAAGGTTCATACATTTGTTTCCTTCTCTATATTAATGAACAAAGAATATCTCCTCCAAATGACCACATCGTAAGCAACCTTTTGAAATCCTATTATTAAATTTATGATTCAAAACAAACATCTTAATAACCCCTAAAATATTGATAGTTGAGATCCCTTATAACTTAATCTAAAATTCCACTTAATTATTAAAATTCTATCCCAAAAAAGCACCACCCTTTAAAAATAAATATAAAATTTGTTAATTATAACTAAAAACTAATTTTTTAAAAGTTTTTATTCTAGAACTATCATACTTAGCGTAAGTCTCTCAAGCTAATCCTTTATGAGTTTTGTCTCTTTCTACTTTTTTCCCTCTTAACAAGTCTTTCACATTTTTGTAGTCTTTTTAACAAATTTCTATCATTTCCTAGAAAGTTTCTCATGTATAAATTTTAGCAAGAAATATACAATTCAATTTAATATTTAGGTTAAATTTGATAACAATTTTCTGACTAAATTTTATAACAATTTCACCTTCATGGGATGAGCCTCCACTACTTTTAGACAAATATAGTAATATTATATGTGGAAAGTTCCTCCAACTTAGTCAACAACATGTTAATCTTTTTAGAAAATGTTTCTTTGTTTATATATATGATATGAACTATTGGATTCTCCACCATGTAAATATGTTTCTCGGATTTTTTTAACACAGTAGACTTGTGTTCCACAACTGCTATAAGTATTTTATTATTTACATCCTCTTAATAAATAAAATAAATTTCAATAATAATAAATGAAACACAATTTTAATATAAGACAAAAAATTTATAGGAAATAAAAGTGTTTAGATGCATGTAGAAATCCATTGGTGTAACTCATAAGTATTTTATTATTTAATTTTTTTTAGAAAATGAACATTAAATTTCAATAACAATATAGTGAAACACAATCTTTAACATAAGGAAAAAAATTATAAGTAAAAGTGTTAGATGCATGTAGACATCCATCGGTCTCTATGTCACATTATATTAACTAGTATGTTTAAAATTGAATCAAACTAATGTATAAAATGAATTATATTAGAATTGAATTAAAATTAATATATAAAACAAGTTATAAATAGAATCAAAGCTAGACAATGAGATTAACAAATTCATTTATTTGTGCAAATAATGTATTATTATAAAAAATATGTACTACATATTCTATATTAGATTTAGTAAGATTTTGAATATATTTTAAGATGATATTTTTAGCCTAGTTGTATATGATGTTGCTTAAGTTTATTGGGCTCATCTTTTCAATGGTGGATTAAAGTTTTGTGTTATAACTGATTAAAATCATGTCAGAGAAATCTCATTAAATTTAAGTTCTTTAGAGCTTCATCATCCTCTTCCTCATATTTTAAAGATTTAGAGATTGATGAATTCTCCTCAACTTCTTGTTTATCAAGGGGCATTGATTTAACTTTATTAGACATAGGAGGAAGTTAAATCACTTCATTCCAATTTATTCTAGTTATAATATAACAAAATATGACATAGTTTCTTTAAAAAACTTCTACTTAATAATACCTTTTATTCTACACGATCCCAAATCTTGTATCCTTTCACACCATAGTTATAACTAATGAAGATACATTTTAAAACATTGTTAAATCCAAATTTGTTCACTAATTCCTTGGCACATGTGCATATGTATCACAACCAAAAACTCTAAGATGTTTCAAAGAAGGCTTCTGACCCTACCACACTTGCATATGAATTTTATCAACAATAGCTAATGTAGGAGACTTGTTAATCAAGTAGCAAGTAACAACTAGAGCTTGGTCCAAATTTTTTATTCTAGTCTATCATCACTAAGCATAGTACTAGCCTTCTCCATCAATGTCTTGTTCATTCTTTTTTAACTCCATTCGTCTATGGAGAATACAAACTTGTCTTATTTATCTAAATACCATAATATTTAAAGAATCTATCAAAATCATTACAAAAAATTCACCACCATTTTCAATCCTCAAATATTTAATTTTCTTTCCAATTTGCAACTCAACCATTACTTAAAATTATTTAAATCAAATGAAAACTTTAAATTTAATATTGAGCAAATAAACTCACATCCTTCTACTATAATAATTAATAAATAATATAATTCACTGATTTTGCAATCAAAGGAACATAAATATAACCAAACACATTAGAATAAATAAGATTTAAAACATCACTAGATTTATGAGAACTCAAGTAAAAATGAATGTAATTTTATTTTCCTTAAATGGAATTCTCACATAAATCAAACTCAAGATTACAATCATTCAAAAGTTCAACAAGGTTTTCATTCTTCAAAGTCCTAAGAGATTTGTCTCCAATGTGACCAAGTCTATAGTGCCATAACATAAACTTATCTACAATTAGATTTAGCTCTTTAGAATGTGCACCCTTAGATATTGTTGAATTCTACAAATTCTAGGGTTTTAGTGATATTTCCTAATGGTTAATTCAATAGTCATAAGAGCCTTAAAACTATTTTGTCTTGGTCTATTCCTTAGCGTTCTAATTTTATGTTGATTGGTTGAGCCTGCTCAATCATCTTAAGTCATTTTATAACATCTTGGATTACATTATGCTACCGACCTTGTCATTTTTATTATCGATCAAACCCTTTTCCTAAGTATTTTAGTAATTCCCTTGTCCTCTTGCAAGTGTGTGCTCATATGGCACGGTCTCTACCCATTTCCACATGGTATCACTTGGTTGGAGCACATTCATTCTTTATAACACAAATTCTTATTTTGTGTTGGCTTGTAAGTTGTACTACCACACTATCATGAAACATGGCCTACCTTTTTGACCCTTTGTTTAGCAACAATGCACCTATAGGGCTATCATAATTCCAATTTTTCTTTATTCCTATTGGAACCCATTGGTACTTTATACCACAAGATTGAAAAGGTGATGATCTTTTATTGTAGTGTAGTACTTCCTCTCAATGCAATTTTGTAGAATTCATGTATATCAAGCCCATGTTGATGTGCTATTATGAAATGCGTCATCTATGTGGATTGGGCTTGAGTGATATTTTTGGGTGTTCATTAAGCATGTGGTTGAAATGGAAAATGATAATGAGTGTGTGTTAGGTGTCTTCTTCCCTTTGCAACATGACATCTTGAATAATGGTAAAATGGAGTGCTTTATAACCTAGGTCATAGAACACCACTTTTTTCCAATTATCATTTAAGGATCTCCTAGGAGTCCTAATTGGATTGAATATCAACCTCACAAGGTGAGTCAATTCTCAACAAGGAAGACCTAGGAAGGGGTTCTTTAAGCTTTTAGGGGTTCACCACCAAGAAAATGCTTGGAAAAGACAAATAAGCATTCAACCTACAAAACCTAGTAATGCAAGCTAAATTATGAAGCATGCAAATGATGAAATAATGCAACAACAAGTTAGGATATGTGTACCTGGGAAGTCTAGAAATGTGACAAGGATTCTGAAAATGCAAATAAGCTGTCAAAATGTGCTATGGAGGATAAAGACACCCTTATTGTTATCTTAGTCCCGCTGTTATTTTTTGAGGTAGATGCAAAATCTTTGGATGTAGGAACTGGATCTGGAAGAATTTCTGAAAAATACCTTCAAGAGGACTAAGATGCCCTAGGCGGCAACTTAGTCCCATATGGAATTTCTGGAATCTTCAAATGTGGTCCTGAGACTTGATGTCTACACTTCCTTCTTCTCTAATTCTAAAAATTCCATATTTGGTCTATAGGTGAGTTTCTATGAAGATGACAACTTTACAACTTTGCAACTTTGCACTTCAAATGATCTTCAAGTCTTCAACCTAATTCTGCAATTACAAACACACAAGAGAGGAAAAACTTGTTGATTGCTAGTAAATGGGGGTTTGCCTTGGTCAAACCCCTTGTTGGTAATTAAACCTTGAAATGAAATGAAATAATGAAGGGAACTGATGAATGAACAAAGTGCTATGTTGCAACTCACCAAACCCTTGTTAAGAGGTGCTACAAATGTGCTTGAAATGGCTAAAATGGATGTGGTTCTTGAATCTTGCTTGAAGGATATAGATCTTGCATAAAATACTTGCTTGAATCATAAACCCTACATCACAAATGTTAGCACAATAACAAACATTATGCAACAATATCCTTGATATGATGCTTGAATCTTGATGATGACTCCAAATGCTTGATGAAATGCTCTTGAATGCTCTTGTGAACTCAATTATGCTATGATGAATGCTATCACAAAAGACTTGGATGGAAATGAATGAAGGAACCTTGTATTTATACTTATCCATGCTTAATATCCTGAAATTATACCACAACAAGCCGACATATGAATTCATTAATTAAAGGAGGCTAAATCTCACTAGAATTTGAAATTAAATCCCAAAAATACCTTAAGGAGGACTAAGACACCTTGGGTAGCATCTTAGTCCTGAGGCATGAAACTCGGGGCATAAAATCCAAAAAGGGACCTATTTAGGTGCTTTCAAAATCAGGGTCCCAAGACCTTTGGGGGCCAAAGATTCCCTAGGTGGCATCTTAGTCCCGACCCAAAAATCAGGGACACTCAGACAAAATCATTAAATTATCATTTACCCTTTGATGTTTGTCGGGATTAGCCAAAAAAAAATAATTCATTGGGCTTGTGGATGCAAAATAGGACCAATTAAGACATAAATAAGGATAAATAAAGCAAGGTGGGCCCAAACAAGTGTGAAAATGCAAGGGTGTGCATTTTCCTACACTACATTTAGCCCCCACTTTAGTGAGAGGATGAACTTGCTTAAAACTCACACTAAAGTAGCCAACCATACAATCAAGAGGCGTGTAAATGTACAAATGCTAGTAAGATAGGATGACAATAATCAAGAGGGTGGCCAAGCCTCCAGGATCAAGATCCTATGGAAAACCAACATAGGCACAAAGGAACACACTTTCAAATGATATATGAAGCCATAATTAGATTTCAAACATACACCATCAAAGATAGAAAAAGAAAAAAGAAAAAGAAAAAGAAAGAAAATTCTACAGATCAAGCTTTGATTGGCCATCCAATGCGTTGTGGACCGGGTCTAGGCTATTTTTCCAAAAGAGATTTACAAGTGGAACACGCTATCCACTATGCAAACAAAACACATGCTCATAAGGGCTAGTGAAGATAGGTGTTCACTAGGTGAGCCCCAAGAGGTCCATATCAACATATACCCCTATGAATATGATAAGGATAGAAAGAAAAATGCACGCTCATAAGGGCTAGTGAAGCTAGGTGTTCACTAGGTGAGCCCCAGAGGACCATATCAAAGCCATACCTCCATGACTTTAATAAGGTACAAAAATGCATGCAATAAGAAATAGAGATGTTCGAAGGGATTTTCCTTAGTTCATGCGAGGTCTCTTCTTAGGGAACATCATGCTCCAAGAGAGGATAAATACAAGGTCTCATCCTGGGGAACATTGTGCTTAATGTTTTCAAGAGAGGACAAATGTAATGAAATATCACACTCTTGAAGGAAATCAAACCCAATGGCACCACCAAGAAAGGACACATCACAAGAAGGAGGAAAATCACACAAGGAACATGAAAAAAATACAAGTGAATAATGCCAATGTATGCCCCCACTTTAAAGAAATTGCTAACACCATGTTGTGAGAAATTACTTTAAAGTAGCCAAAACATGAAAAAGAGAGAGGAAAAGAGGGTTGCCCCCTAGAAACACATAAGGGATCTATGGATTCAGGGTCAGTATCTGTCTTTGCTACAATGATATTGGAGAGCTCATAACTGTCATCATTCCCCAAATACACATAGAACTGGAAGAATGACACAAAGAGAGTGAAAACATAGAAAATCCTTTTGGGTCAACATGGAAGAGACATAGGGTGTCTCGACACCTTGTGTCATCCCCAAAAGGAAAACAAAAGACAAAAATGAAAAGATAGAAAAGATAATGAAAAATACTTTGGGTCAACATGGAAGAGACATAGGGTGTCTCGACGCCTTGTGTCATCCCCAAAGGAAAACACAAGACAAAAATGAAAGGAAAGGAAAAGAGGAGGAAAAATATTTTGGGTCAACATGGAAGACATAGGGTGTCTCGACACCTTGCATCATCCCCAAAAGGAAAACACAAGATGAAAAATGCAAATGAAAGGTAAAGATCAATGAAAAGGAAAAAGCTTACGACATATAGAAGAATGAAGGTACAAATGGAGGAATGCACATAGAGAGAGGAAACATCAAACAATACAGGGGATCACATCACACACATGCAATCAAAAGAAAAAAGAAGGAAAAAAGGAAAGCAAAAGAAAAAGAAAAGATAAAAGACTTGTAAAGAACATGCAATTCAACCATCCAATAGGTCATCTGCATCCCAATCTCAGTCTATATAAGCGGAAGGTGGATAACGAGCCTAAGGGACAACAACATATGCCTTACTAGGACAAGGCTATCTATTTCTTGCCCCCACTGAGTGCAAGAAAAGAATGAGCTGAGGTAAGTGATGGGAAGGATCATGTAATAGTGAGAATAGAGTATTCTACAATTATTACATGACAAGAAGGATGAAGGCTATGCTATTTAATCACTAGATAACAAGTATCTTTGTTGAAGTGATATATACTCAATATGATCTTGAATGCATGAAACTCATTATTACTATGTCCAAGAGTCCTGTTGTATCGACAAAGTGGAACTTTTGCATCTTTAGGATATAGTATTAGCCTATCTTTCTCTGGTGGCAATAGGATAAGTCCTTGGTTGAGAAGGATTTGTAATTTTCTTTCACTTTCAAGTGGGGGATGAGGGGGTTGGATTTTTTGTAATTTTTAAGGTCTTTTGCGTTTGCTAGATTCATCAAATTCTCAGATTGAACTTGGAGGAGGAGGATCTAAGGTGACCCTATTACCTTTGTCATTGTCACGAGTTATTGGTTTTTCTTTAGGAAGAAGGAAACTCATGTCAGGGGGAGAATATAAGATTATTGTACCATCACTACGAAGCCTTAGGTATTCTCTAGGAGGTCTTATGTTGCGAGGGGGATCTTGATATCCTAGCCCTTTTGTGTTTTCATTAGTTGATATTTGCTCTAGGACTTGGTGAATGTTATGTTCACTTGTTGTATCGCATCCTTGTTTATTCAATATTGTGAATCCTTTTCCGTATGTTTCTTCTAAATGGATTGGAGTGTTTGTTACGTTGTTATCATAAAATGGTTGAGTGTTTGCTTGTTTAGAGGAACTAGGTTCACCTAGTGTAGGGAATTTAGGTTCAACTTTTGTTTCAGTTTTGAGATGTAAGTAACCAAACATCTCAAGAGGTGGTGTTGTAGGGGGATTGGGTTGTGTCATGGATGGATAAAAGGATGCATTAGCTTCAATATTGTTAAGACAATCATTTATGAAATTATTCATGCTGTCATCATCTTCTCCAATGATGTCAACATCATAAGGAGGACATGCATTAGGAGTTGTGTGAGCATGAGTAAGTTCAATTTCGTTAGGGTCATTACCAAAGACACAACTTGAAACATATTTGAAAGATTTCAAGGACATCCAAATATTTCCAAAGCACATATCCATGATGCAATATTGAACAAATATACTTGAAATGAAAGAAACAACAATTCTGCAAATTGTAATAGAAAACTGAAAGCAACAAACAGAAGCACAAAATAAAAATTTCAGATCTTGAAAAATAAAAAGCAACGTTGATAGGGACTAAGATTCCAGTAAGGGCATCTTGGTCCTATTGGTGAAATTCTGAGGTTCTAGGGACTAAAACAAACAAAAAACAATAGAGAGAGGATTCTGAGCCAGCAACCTTGAGAGGGACTAAGATGCCAGGAAGGGTGTTTTAGTCCTAGCAGAGGTTTTTCTAAGAAAGACAACAAATTTTGGATTGTTTACAGTGTTCACAGGTTGCCAATTTAGGGAGCTGATGTTTAGAAACAAAAAATTGTGCAAATGAATGCAAGAAAAAGTGACTAGTGACAGGCAATTGAATGCAAGGTTGAATGCAATTTTTTTCAATTTTGGATGCAATAACAATGTTCCTAAATGTAATTAGGATGATTGAAAATGCACTTTTTAGTTTTTCAATGAAATAAAATGATGCAAGAAAGCAAAAATGTAACCTATATGCACTTTCACTAATGCAAATATGAGAAACCCTAGATGCAATTTCACTAACTATGAGAAACCCTAGATGCAATTTGAGTAATGCAAGATGCAATGCAATATATGTAACCTATATCTAGAACTTTAATGAACTCCAAATTAGAAAGTGAATGCTCAAAATTTTTGGGTTCACCAAAATGAATAATGGGAAAATGGAGTGCTTTATAACCTAGGTCATAGAACACCACTTTTTCCAATTATCATTCAAGGATGTCCTAGGAGTCCTAATTGGATTGACTATCAACCTCACAAGGGGAGTCAATTCTTAACAAGGAAGACCTAGGAAGGGGTTCTTTAATCTTTTAGGGGTTCACCACCAAGCAAATGCTTGGAAAAGACAAATAAGCATTCAACCTGCAAAACCTAGTAATGCAAGCTAAATGAAGGATGCAAATGATGAAGTGATGCAACAAGTTAGGATATGCGTACCTGGGAAGTCTGTAAAAGTGACAAGGATACCAAAAATGCAAAGAAGCTATCAAAATGTGCTATGGAGGACAAAGACGCCCTTACTATTGTCTTAGTCCTGCTACTATTTTTTAGGGTAGATGTGAAATCTTCAGATGTAGGAACTAAATTTGGAAGAATTTATGAAAAATTCCTTTGGGAGGACTAAGACACCCTAGGTGGCGACTTAGTCCCATCTAGAATTTCTGGAATCTCTGAATGTGGTCCTCAGACTTGATGTCTGCACTTCCTTCTTCTTTGATCCAAGGTTCTGAAACTTTCGAATTTGGTCTATAGGTGAGTTTCCATGAAAATGACAACTTTGCAATGCAACTTTACACTTCAAATGATCTTCAAGTCTTCAACCTAATTCTGCAATCACAAACACACAAGAGAGGAAAAACTTGTTGATTGTTAGTAAATGGAGGTTTTCCTTGGTCAAACCCCTTGTTGGTAATTAAACCTTAAAATGAAATGAAATAATGAAGGGAAATGATGAATGAACAAAGTGCTATGTTGTAATTCACCAAACCCTTGTTATGAGGTGCGTCAAATGTGCTTGAAATGACTACAATGGATGTGGTTCCTGACTCTTGCTTGAAGGATATAGGTCTTGCATAAAACACTTGCTTGAATCATAAACCCTACATCACAAATGTTAGCACAATAACAAACATGATGCAACAATATCCTTGATATGATGCTTGAATCTTGATGATGGCTCCAAATTCTTGATGAAATGCTCTTGAATGCTCTCATAAAAGACTTGGATGAAAATGAATGAAGGAACCTCGTATTTATACTTATCCATGCTTAATATCTTGAAATTACACTACACCAAGCCGACATATGAATTCATTAATTAAAGGAGGCTAAATCCCACCAGAGTTTGAAATTAAATCTCAAAAATACCTTAAGGGGGACTAAGACGCCCTAGGTGGCATCTTAGTCCTGAGACATGAAAGTCGAGGCACAAACTCCAAAAAGGGACCTATTTAGGTGCTTTCAAAATCAGGTTCCCAAGACCTTTGGAGGACAAAGACGCCCTAGGTGGAGTCATAGTCCCGACCCAAAAATCAAGGACACTCAAACATAATCATTAAATTATCACTTACCCTTTGATGTTTGTCGGGATTAGCCAAAAAAAGATATAATTCATTGGGCTTGTGGATGCAAAATAGGACCAATTAAGACATAAATAAGGATAAATAAAGCAAGGCAGGCCCAAACAAGTGTGAAAATGCAAGGGTATGAATTTTCCTACATTACACATCTCTTTACAATGTAGGTTCTATAAAGTAACATTTCTTGAAAGTGTGCCATTGTGCTATGTGACACTTAGGGGAGATGTCCTAGTTACCGCTCGCCATCCAATTATCGCTCACTCCATGCTCACTTAACCCTCCAAAAAAAATTAACTTTGACCCACTAAAAAACTTTATTTTATCAAATAAAAAGTTGCAAAAGCACCAATACATGTGTTGGATGTTGTGGATATGGTTGCTGATATGTGGTTGTCATTGATGTCAACACTATTAGCGTTTGGTCTATCAATTGTTGTATATGTCGAGGATATTGAGAAAATTGTAAGAGAAAGTGTTATGTGTTCCTAGTGGAACTGTGTAGATCATGATGGTGTCCTATTTTGTACATTGAAGATTAGCTGATGTGGATTTAAGGGTTTATTGTTGAGTTTATCTAGATCATCTACAAGAAGTTTCAGAGGTCTGCATGAAGTTTTGAGTATGTTATGGTCTGACAATGTTTTGCTGGTCTCTGTCAGTATTCCTGAATGAATATTGTGTGATTTTGGTTATCTTAGTTGTTGTAGATGCTTCTCTATTGTTTCTTGGTGCTCTAAGATGTCTCTAGATCATTATCTATCTTTTTGGTGTGCCCACATTAATCAGTGAGCTCGTGGATGAAGATCTTTTCTTGCTCATGTTCAATTTTTCATGTTTCTGGCCGACATGTTGTTGGTAGCGTGTTGTGGATCTTCGAGGTGAAATTAATTAAAGTCTTTTCACATTAGAGATGTTAATTTGGGTCTCCACTATGTTGTGGCCGACCTTGGTGAATTCACATTAAAAGTTTATTTGTAAATTTGGGCCGACATTGCAAATATATTTTATTTTCTTGGCCGACAAAGTAGTGATGGAATCTCATGTAGCAGATATATAAGGGCGATTAGTTCATTGATGTAGATGATGCTTCATGTGCTCCTATGTGTGTATGTGTGAATATCATTTGATTGCAGAGCAAAGTGTGAAGAAGATTGTGCGAAGTGTGAAGAAGTGTTGAGCTTGATTGGAACTATAATCAGGCTTGTGAAGAAGCTATTTTCTCAGTTCACATCTTGGATGGTTTTAATCCAAACCCTATTGTTGGACAGTGAGTCCTCTTTTGTAATTGAGCAGTGAGCTCTAAGCAGTGTGCCTAAATGCATGTGCATTCCCCTTATTATTTCTTTTTATACTTCTAATAGAGTATAATCTTGTGGACTAACATCCACTGTGGTTTTTCCCCTAACAGGGTTTCCACGCAAAAAAATTGGTGTTATTTGTCTCTCTGATGTGTTAATTGCTTATTCACCAGATCTAAGATTAAGGTTAAGTTAAGTTAGAAAAGTTTAAATTTCTGTGACAACTGATTCACCCTCCCCCCTCTCAGTTGTCTGTCCTTGTTTTTCCAACAATTGGTATCAGAGCTAGTTCCTCTGAAGAAGTCTAATAGCTTGAGGTTATCTGGGATAGCGACATTCAAGAAGGAAAGTCCTAGATTTGATGGCGCTAACTATTCACTGTGGAAGATTAGGATGCAATGTCATTTAAGGTGTATTGGTGAAGCCTTCTGGAAGATCACAAGAGATCCATATACTATTCCTCAGAATGGCCCCTCTACTATTGATGAGATCAAAGATGCTGAAAGTAATATTAGGGCTATTAAAGCTTTGGTGAGTTCCCTGACAGATTCAGAGATGGCTAATGTGGTAGGTCTGCAGACAACTCATGAGATTTGGATGAAACTGGAAACTTTGTATGAAGGAGATGCATAGATGAAGATGGCTAAGCTACAAAGTTTGAAAGGAAAGTATGAAAATCTGAAGATGGGTGAAGATTAAAATATCACTTCTTTTATGCAGAGAGTAAATGAGATAGTGATGGGTATTAAATGTGTCGGTGGTTCTGTGGATGAGGATGAAATATTGGCTAAAGTACTCAGATCCTTGCCTCCCTCCTACAAAATGAAGGTTCATGCTATTGAAGAGTTCAGATCAGTAAACAAGATGGCAAGAGATACGCTAATCGGGAAGCTTGCTACTTTTGAGATAAGTGAATTTGGTGAATCTACACTGAAGACTAAATCTGCATTCAAGGCTATTGTATCTAGAAGTAATAGACAAAGATATAGTCTAGGAGAGAGTTCCAGGAAGGTATCCAAGTATGATGAAGAATTGAAACAACTTGAAGATAAAGAAAGAGAGGTAGAAGAACTGGAAGCACTGATTGCAAAGCAAGAAGGAAAAGGAAAAGGTAAGTATGAAGATGTATTACCTATTAAATGTTTTTCATGCAGTAAAATAGGTCATTTTGCATCAAGATGTCCTGAAAGAGTTCCTAGATCTAAGCCTAAGAAGTATAGATTCCCAAAGAGATGATACTTTGCTAAAGAAGTAGTGACTGATGATGAGTCTGATAGGGACAATGGAAAAGAAGATGATTGGGCTTTCATTGCTACCATTGAAAATAATCCCGTGGCTACTGAATCTACTAAAGATGAAAAAGCTCTTGCAGCTCAAGTTGAAGAAAAATATGAATGGGTCATTGATAGTGGATGATCACATCATATGACTGGTGATAAAATAAAATTTGTGAGTCTAGAAAAGTATGATGGTGGGGTTGTAACATTTGGAGACAACAATGCTGGTGTGATTCATGGTAGAGGATCTATTTTCCTTGGTGGTAAGGACAACATTGATGATGTCCTCTATGTTGAAGGCTTGAAGCACAACTTGTTGAGTGTTGGAAATATGGTTCATAAGGGATATGATCTACAGTTCAAAGATGGAAGATGCAAGATACGGGGAAGTTCCAGGAACATGATTGCAACAGGAAAACAAACAAAAGGTAATATTTTTCACTTGAATACTGCTAATGGAAGTTGTCTGATTGCTCAAGTAGATGAAAGCTAGTTGTGGCATAAGAGATTGTGTCATGTAAACTTTGACAACATTATCAAGATAAGTTCTACTCAAATAGTAAGAGATCTACCTAGATTAGTGAAGTGTGCTAATGTAATCTGCAAGGAATGTCAGATGGGTAAATAGACTAGAGTCTCTTTCCAAAGCAAATAGTTTCATTCAAATAATTTGCTGGAGCTGCTACATACTGACCTTTGTGGTCCCTCCAGAGTAAGAAGAATTCGTGGAGAAAGGTATTTTATGCTGGTTATTGATGATTACTCTAGAATGATTTGGGTTTCCTTTTTGAGAGAAAAATGTGAAGCACTGGAGAAATTCAAATGTTTCAAGGCTATGGCAGAAAATGAGAAAGTTCTAAAAATCAAGTGTCTGAGATTTGACAGAGGTGGTGAGTTCATTTCTAAGGAGTTCAACTCTTATTGTGAAGAGCATGGTATTAAAAGACAGTTATCTGCTCCTTGAACCCCTCAATAGAATGGAGTTGCAAAGAGAAAGAATACAACAATTTTGGATGTTGCCAGAACCATGATGATGGAAGGAAATGTGTCTCATATGTACTGGAGTGAAGTGGTAAGCACTATTGTGTATACCTTGAACCGGGTAAATGTGAATGGCAATTCTGGTAAGACTCCTTATGAGTTATGGTTTGGTCACAAGCCTACTGTTAAGTATTTTAAGATCTTTGGAAGCAAGTGTTATATCAGAAGAGATGATGATATAGGACAATTTGATGCTAGAAGCGATGAAGGGATCTTCCTAGGTTACTCCATTAAGAGCAAGGCATACCAATGCTATAGCAAAAGACTGAGAAAAATGGTTGAGAGTGCAAATGTCAGAGTTGATGAGGATTCTATCAAATCATCTAGACAATGCAGTTATGATTCAGATGAAGACAACACAAATCAAGTAAAGAACACTCAGACACATAATCTACTTCAGATTATTCTATATGTTCCGGTGAAGTAACCTCAATTTGTTCTGGTAAATAAAGTCAGTCAAGAAGCCCAGACAAGTGCAGAAGCACATACAAGTGCAAGTGTAGAAGAAAGATCAGAAGAGTTAGAAGTCCGAGAAAGTCCCAAAACTCTAAGGTATGTAAAGCTAAATCATTATGAAAGTCAAATCATAGGAGATAAGAGTAAAGGAGTGCAAACTAGAAGAAAAATTGCAAAAGAATATTGTTTGTGTGCAAACCCCAATCCTAATACCTGCAAAACAACATGAACAAACACATTAGATTAGAGATTGCAAGCAAGAATAAGGATTCCCCATGAAATCCATTAACATAGCTCAAATTAGGAAAAAACAATGAAAACAACAAAATAAAGATTGAATCCTAATTAAACTAGCAAACTTATGATCCCATGGGGGAATTGGTGCCAATTTGATGTGAAAATTGGCCCTTTCCCAACTCCTATGATGCAAGATTGATGTATGTTGATGAGTGTTGATAAGTGATCCACTTTGTTGATGAAGGATGAATGCTCCAAGCTAAAAACCTACATAACCTAGCTAAGAACTCAATGGTGATGGATGAAATTTGATAGATATTTGAGCATGATAACTTTGCATAATTTGTGGATGATCAAATGAGGAATGAAGCCTCTTATTTATAGATGAGATTGATGGATGAATGTCCAAATTTGAGCAATGTGGGACTAACATTCATCCAATGGCAAGATGCCACTTGTCAATCTATAAGTGGATGGAGGATGTGCAAGTTTTGAGGATTGTGCCAATAAATGCCTATTTTTGAATTTCAAATTTGTTGAAATGACTTGCAAGAGGGAAGAAAGAAATGCATTAAATGCCACTTGGCTCAAGGCAAAGGAAATGTAAGATAGAGTAAATTCCTTGTTGGATGTACATGTCAACTTGTATTTTTGAATTCAAACTTGAAGAAAATTCCAAAAGATGCCTTGTTGAGGAAAATAGAGATTTAATAAATCAATTAAATCTATTTTCATGTGCAAGTGGTAAATGCTAGAGGATGGGACATGATAGGAGATTGAATTAATCAAGGTTAATTAATTTAATGAGGGGGATTAGATGATGTGACCTAATTGACTTAAATTTATGGATTTATTTAAATCAAATAATGAGAAGAATGTGATAAAGGATTAATTAAATGAAGATTTTGATTTATTTAATTAAAAGAGATGATGTTAGATTAAAATAAATAAGGTTTTAGTTATTTAATTTAATAGACAGACTTTAGAGATTTAATTAAATAAAATTGATTATTTAATTAAATGGTGATAATTAGATAAGATTGATTGATTTAATTAACAAAAGAGAGGGACTTAATTAGATAACTGGTTTATTTAATTAAGAGAGGAATATTGATGAGTTTAATCAGATAAGGAGATTTGATTTAATGGTTAGACCGAGGGATGATTCAAGATGAAACGATGTTAGTAGTCAGGATCAAATGCACAATGTCAATCGATACATTTTACGTGTCTATAGTTTGATTTTCAAGATTGAACCTAAGAGTGTCACTGAAGCCTGCCAAGATGAACACTGGTTAGAAGCCATGAAGGAAGAGCTGACACAGATTGAGAAGAATGACACATGTTTACTAGTTCTTAGACCTAAAGGCAAAAATGTGATTGGTACTAAGTGGGTATTCATAAATAAGCTGAATGAAGAAGGTGAAGTGGTTCGAAATAAAGCAAGATTGGTATGTAAAGGTTATTCTAAAATGGAAGGTATTGATTTTGAAGAAACCTTTTCCCCTATAGCTAGAATTGAAGTTGTGAGATTATTTCTTGCTTATGCTGCACATAAGAATTATAATGTTTATCAAATGAATGTGAAGTCTACATTTCTGAATGGAGAACTAGAAGAAGAAGTGTATATTGAACAACCAGATGGATTCTAGCTAATAGACAAGGGAGATATGGTTTGCAGATTGAAGAAAGCTCTGTATGGACTTAAGCAAGCCCCTAGAGCCTGGTACACTAGATTGGACAAATATCTACTGAAGCTTGGACTCACCAAAGGTACTGCTAATAACAACTTATACTTCAAGTTAGATCATGATAAGGAGTTGATTATAGAAGTTTTTGTTGAGGATATCATTTTTTGAGGAGATGATAATCAATGTATGAAGTTTGCTAATGAGATGAAGAGTGAATTTGAGATGAGCATGATTGGTGAGATGAAGTTCTTTCTGGGATTGCAAATTACACAGTTGGACCAGGGGATATTCATATCTCAGTCCAAATATGTGAAAGAACTACTGAAGAAGTTTGGAATGGATGACTCCAAACCTGTTGGTACTCCCATGGTGACCGGATGTAAGTTGACATAGAATGATGATTCTCCAAAGGAAAATCAAACTTGGTACAGGTCAATGATCGGTGGATTGCTCTACTTAACACATACTAGACTAGACATTATGAATGTTGTATGTATGGTTGCTAGATTTCAAGCTGATCTGAAGGAATCGCATGTGATTGCTGTCAAAAGAATTTTCAGATATCTAAAAGGAACAGTTGACTTTGGACTTTGGTATCCAAAGGCTGATGATCTTACTTTGTGTGCATACACTGATGTGGATTGGGCTGGTGATGTAGATGACAAGAAAACTACTAGTGGTGGTGATTTCTTCCTAGGGAAGAAGTTAGTATCTTGATTGAGTTAAAAGAAAAACTCAATTTCTCTATCTATTACTGAAGCAGAACACATTGCTGCTGCCAATAATTATACTCAAGTGGTATGGATGAAACAGATGTTGAAAGATATCATGGTGATATATGAAGAACCTATTGCCATATACTATGACAATTCTAGTGCAATAAATATCTCAAGGAATTTGGTACTACACTCTAAGACCAAACATATATCAATCAAGTTTCACTTCTTAATGGAGAAAGTGAATGAGAAAGAAGTCAGATTGGAATATGTGTTTACAAAAGAACATATTGTAGATATATTTACTAAGCCTTTGCCGAAGGATACTTTTGAGTATCTCAGAGGAATGCTAGGGGTAATTACCCCTCCTAATAAGAAATAAATGATGCATTTTCTTGCATCAATCTGTGAGCTTCATTGCTATACTTTGATCCAGATTGATGTTTTTGTGGCTTCTACTCAAGGGGAGTAGTCAAATGTGTAGATATGTGGTTCAAAGCATGTGCATGGAAAGGTCATTGTTACCTTTGCCATTGATGTCAAAGGGGGAGAAGTGCATTGTGAAAAATCTTTGTGGAGAGAAGTTCAGTTGAGAGGAGTAGTGCAGAAGAAGTCAGTTGGGTTGATGGTATTTTTCACATCATGTGTTGTCATCAATGCCAAAGGGGGAGATTGTTGGATGTTGTGGATATGGTTGCTGATATGTGGTTGTCATTGATGTCAACACTATTAGCATTTGGTCTATCAATTGCTGTATATGTCGAGGATATTGAGAAAATTGTAAGAGAAAGTGTTCTGTGTTCCTAGTGGAACTGTGCAGGTCATGATGGTGTCCTGTTCTGTACGTTGAAGATTAGCTAATGTGGATTTAAGGGTTTATTGTTGAGTTTATCTAGATCATCTATCGAAAGTTTCAGAGGTCTGTGTGAAGTTTTGAGTATGTTATGGTCTAACAGTGTTTTGCTGGTCTCTGTCAGTATTCCTAAATGAAGATTCTGTGATTTTGGTTATCTCAGTTGTTGCAGATGCTTCTCTGTTGTTTCTTGGTGCTCTAAGATGTCTCTAGATCATTCTCTATCTTTTTGGTGCATCCACATTAATCAGTGAGCTCGTGGATGAAGATCTTTTCTTGCGCATGTTTGGTTTTTCATGTTTCTAGTCGACAAGTTGGTAGCGTGTTGTGGATTTTCGAGGTGAAATTAATTAATGTCTTTTCACATTGGAGATGTTAATTTGGGCCTCCACTATGTTGTGTCCGACCTTGGTGAATTCACATTAAAAGTTTATTTGTAAATTTGGGCTGACATTGCAAATATATTTTATTTTCTTGGTCGACGAAGTAGTGATGGAATTTCATGTAGTAGATATATAAGGATGATTAGTTCATTGATGTAGATGATGCTTCGTGTGCTCCTATGTGTGTATGTGCGAATATCATTCGATTGCAGAGCAGAGTGTGAAGAATATTGTGCAAAGTGTGAAGAAGTGTTGAGCTTAATTGGAACTGTAATCAAGCTTGTGAAGAAGCTATTTTATCAGTTCACATCTTGGATGGTTTTAATCCAAACCCTATTGTTGGATAGTGAGTCCTCTTTTATAATTGAGTAGTGAGCTCTAGGCAGTGTGCCTGAATGCATGTGCATTCCCCTTGTTATTTCTTTTTATACTTCTAACAGAGTATAATCTTGTGGACTAACATCCACCATGGTTTTTCCCCTAACAGGGTTTCCACGCAAAAAATATTGGTGTTATTTGTCTCTCTGATGTGTTAATTGCTTGTGGTTAATTACTTATTCATCAGATCTGAGATTAAGGTTAAGTTAAGTTAGAAAAGTTTAAATTTCTATGACAATTGATTTACCCCCCCTCTTAGTTGTCTGTCCTTGTTTTGCCAACATGTTCATAACACACTATGTAACTGACCATTGTAAGTAATCAAGTACACATAAATTTACATTTACAATACAAGTCTAGTTGCACAAAAAAAATGTCATTTACAATTTATAAAAAACTTTTATTATTACAAATACCCCTACTTGCAAAAGGTACCACCCTCAATAAATATTATATTAATAAATACATATGCACACGTAATGGTGCTTCACATGACATAATGACAAACTCTTATCAACTCTATGGGATGTCAAATGCACATTCTTCAACACACTCTCTCTCACTACATGTATTAGCTCCATTCCCTATAGGTACCTACACAATTAAATACTGGTGTAAGGCTCCCGAAATAAACATCAAATCCAAATATAATGCAAAATTTAGTTAATTCACCTTTAAAAAACCTACGTAACTTGAAGCTACAAATTCAAATGATCGAACAAATTTAAATTTGAAACACAACAACCAAATTGAATGCATTGAATTGTTAGATTCAAATTACCAAATAAGAGGGAAAGTAGCTAACGACATTCACAATTGCTGGAGTGAACAAATATTCTATGTAAACTATAGAGTATCGACAGGCATCCTCTGCACATTCCTCTAATATCCATAGTTTTTCAAGTTGGTACATTCTACATCCTACTTATAGTTATTTTCATGAACTGTGCACATAGACTCTGAGGCTCATAAATGCTATGGACTCTACTTATTATAATATTGTTGGGCACATATATAATACAAGAAGAAACAAACATAATTTGAATCAACAACCTTTTGTTCCTACATCTCAACCTACTCAAGTTCCTACTTCTTCACTGCCTTCTCAACCAAGTCTTCCCTCAACTCCTAAACCTACGATCAAAGCACCAGGTGATTATGATCTTGTCGAGTAGCTCCACATTACTCCAGTTAAGATCTCACTTAGGGATTTACTTCAGAATGCTCCAGTTTATCAAGAGATGCTTCAAGAAGCCTTGTAGAAGATCCTCTTGCATGCCTCCGCTAGGCCTACGAATTTTAATGCACTGTTGGCTCATATTTGTGTGGATTCGCCAAATTTTATGTTCCATCTGCAAGTACTCCCGCCTTTGGATGTGTAGAAGCAAGTGGACCCTTTGATGATTATAATTAACATTAATAACATTGGCATTAGGTGCACTCTTGTTGACACTGATTCGGCTCTCAACGTTTGTGGTATTGACTTACTACCTAAGATTAAAATTGATTCATCTTCTCTAGATGCTTCTTCTTTGTACATTCATGGGTTTGATAATACTGACCATCAAGCTCTAGGCAAGATAATACTGCCTTTGTAGCTAGGCCCCGTTACCTTACCTACTTTGGTTTATGTGATGCCTGGCCCTTTACCTTATAATCTTCTTTTGGGGAGACCTTGGATTCATGCTATGGGTGCTATAACTTCTACTTTATATCATTCCTTAAAGTTTGTTGCAAATAACCGGGTGGTCATAGTTAAAGTCGACCTGAAAGCTATTCACCATTGCGAGTTAGCGGATGTTAGTTAGGCTTTAGTTGTCTCCACTCTTAAGAATTTTATTCTGTCTTTAACTGTTGATGCTATGGCGTGTTCCTCGGTGATACCCTCTGTGGAGGTTGTCCTCAAAGCGAATTCTATTAAGATTGAATCACCTAAAGCAGAAAGTATCGAGTCTTCTCTGTCTGTTTCTTCTTCTAAATCAAACGCTTTCTTTGGTGATGATTGGGGGTCCTTGGAATTCTTTGAATTCTTCATTGCAAAATACAAAGTGAGCACCACTCGTCTAGAATTTTTGAATGTCTCTGATAAAAAAGAGGACAATGCTTCCATTGAGGAGGAGAGCTATGATCCTATCCAGGAGAGTAGTCCTCCTTCTGCTGAGGAGAGTAGTCTTACTCTTGCAAATGAAGTCAATATTTGTGAATCAGGTAAAGGAGATGATTGTGCTCTCATAGATGTGTTTGATGTTCACTGGTGGAACAAATCCCTCTATGTAGAGCCATCGCCTCTTGAAGTTTTATAGACTCACTATGGTTTTGGATATTAACTTGCTTCTTGGTATAGTTATGGTCAGAAAGGCCTAGGGCGTATTGAGCAAGGAATCTAAGTCCCCATTCAGTTTAAGTTGCGAAAGCGCTATCTGGGTGTAGGATGCTCTATTGAACAATCTAAGCATAAAACTTGGTGGAGTGTTAATATGATTTCGGTTGAACTACTGAGTTTGGTCCATCTTGAGTTAATAGAGGATAGGGGGAAGACCGAGAAAGTCCCTTTAGATGTCTTCTCTTTAGATGAAGCACTTGAGGAATTCCTAGGTTCCTACTCCCCTTTCATCACAAAAGACGATTCTCGTATCGCTTGCATGAACAAGCATATTTTGGAGAATCTATCTTAAGTGTTGATGAGGAGGACCCTCTATCCAATGCTAATGATGATGTTCCAATATCACATCCTGGAGATCGTAGTTCCCTCCTCAAAGGGGACAATACCAAAATCTCTATGGATCCTAAGTCTTCTGAAAAAGTAATTAAGATTGGGAAGTGCCTTCCTTAGAAGAAGTGGACAAGCACTTTGATCTCCTACATTCTCATCCTAATATCTTTGCTTGGACATATGAGGACATGCCTAATATTTATGAGTCTATAGTGGTTCATAATATCATCTTATGTCCCGATGCCAGGGTAGTTAAGCAAAAAATACAAAAAAATCAAACCCAAGTGGCATTGATGGTTAAGACCGAGATAAAGAAGCTGTTGAAAGAAGGCTTTATCCTTCTGATTGACTACTCCCCTTGGATCTCAAATATTTTTGTTGTCAATAAACCTGATGGCCGTATTTGTATATGCATTGAATTTTGTGACCTTAATAAGGCTTCTCTTAAGGATTATTTTTCGTTACCTAATATAGATATGATTTTGGATTCGATAACATGCCATGTCTTATTGTCTTTCATGGATGGTTTCTTGGGTTATAATCAGTTCCGTATTAATCTGGAAGACCAGTACAAGACAACCTTCACTATCCCTTGGGGTACGTCCGGTTATGTGGTCATTCCTTTTAGGTTAAAGAATGCGGGAGCTACTTACCAACGGGAGATGACCCTAATATTTCATGATTTCATTCATAAGATTTTAGAAGATTATGTTGACGACATCTTGGAAAAATCTATAAATCGTCAGGATCAGTATTCTATATGACCAATTACTCACAAACCATCCAATTAACAAAGTATATCTAAATGCAACAATAAATGAAAGCATGGAAGGAATCATAAGATCTCATAACACATGAACACTAGGATTTTTATGTGGAAAACCCAAAAAAAGGAAAAACCACAGTGAGGATTAGCTCACAATATATTAGAACTGGTTATAAGATATTATAGGGGCTCACTGCTAGGACACACTATCCTTATAAGGATCACAACCATAGATAGATACAAAAACAAAATGGATTCACAACCAGAGTTTGAACTAATACAAAGTGCACCTTCCTAGTGTTGAATTCAGTTCCTTTTAAGCTCTGAACACAAAACACTGCTCAACTTAGCAGTTGCTCAATATTCACAAAAAATATGCACTTACTCTGATCTCACGCATCTAAATTCACATGTTCACACAATATCAAATCTCTTGCACATCATATCATATCATATCATATGACATGTATTCTACCACTCAAAAAAATATCACATATATACCCAATTAGATCCACATACATCAATTAGGTCAACCTAATTAGATGCAACCCTATTTTAATTTAAAATAGCTTTGTTGACTCCACACACGATTCAAAAACATCTTCGTGCTCAACCCAAGCATGCAATTACTTGATTTAAGTTGGAAGGGACCTAAAATAGATCCTACTAACATCCACAGTACATACTTATCCTTTACAACACATAACATGTATTAGGTCGACTAGGAATTAGACCTAATCACAAAATAAGCCAACTAATCACACACTAATGATTTAAATGATCATATAAGTACACACCATATAGAATATATATAGTAATGACAACCATGAGCAATCTCCCAAAATTTCTAAGACTGATTCTCAATACTAGAGAAATGCAAACTAGATTATATCTACCCAATCACATCGTATAAGCCAAAATTGAATGTTGAACTTCTATCATTTGTAACTTTCAACTTGCTTAACCAAAATAGCTAGAATCTTGATCATAGATACATATAATAATAAGGAATAACATATTATAACCTCTTGATCCGATCTTGTTGCATGAGTAATTTTAGACCAAAATTCTAGATTAAAATGTACTAATTATGTTTGCCATATTAAACAAAAACTATCAAAAATTAATGTTGGCATCAATGACAACACATTAAGAGGTCTCTTCTTCATTCTTTCAACACTTGCAACATCTTGATGGAGGTTTAATGTCTATAATGGCCAAGGGGCTAAGAAGGAAAATAAGAATAAGAAAGAAAATAAAGTATTGGCAAAGGAAGAGTGGTCCCACAAAGTTTTTTTTTATAGCATGTGAAAGTGTTGCCAAAGGATAAGTGTTATGTGCATATTTTACACTCACCCACCTACTAAAAAATATGGTGTCTTTTCTTCCAATGACCAAAATTAAGTGTGAATTCCTCCCATCCTTTCATCTGCAACATTCATTCAAGGTGAGAGAAAACATGATTTGTTCATTTGAATGTGCTATAGTGAGCAATAACTAGGGTTAATGTGTTGCTATTGTTACATGTAACTTTGATTCATTTTTCAAAGAGGTTGGTTCTACTGGTGACAACTAGAGGTTACATGAGTGTAGGGATTTTTCTAGGGTTTCGACCACACCATTTCTAGTTGTAGAAGGGTAGTGATTCAATAAGGCATGTGAAGGATAAAGTGTATCAATATTATATAGAGGATGTATCCATGTTGTTTGTATTTATCATGGAAAATATTCAGTGCTATTCAATATTTCTCTTGTCACACTTGCTGAGATGAATGCAATGTACATTTACAATGTGACAATAGTTTAAAATTTTATAAGTATTGTATTAATCATTTGTTTATCACATATGGATTTATGTAGTTCATAAGGATTAATAAGCATGATATTAGTGTAATTATTGTAATGTGATATGTGCCTAGATCTCAAATGTTCTACCTCTCCATTGTTTTCTTTTCTATTATATGTGATTTTGTAGCCCAATGAACAAGGCACTGGTCTCTGGTCCACCTCACCAATCTCATACCATAAAAAAATTAAATCAGTAGTGTAGGAGTAGGAGTAGCTTCTATGCATTCATAGCCTTGAAATATAGCCAAGAATCTATCTTCAGTGAGCTTCAAACCATAAAAAACATTAAATCAGTAGTGTAGGAGTAGGAGTAGCTTCTATGCATTCATAGCCTTGAAATATAGCCAAGGATCTATCTTTAGTGAGATTCAAATAAATCTATCTCATGTGGGTTATGCTTGCACATTTATACCAAATATATAGGGGTTTAAAGATAATTATTTTTACTTGATTTATTGATGATATTTGGGGCCGAGTAGGCAGGTTGGGTTTGGCTATCATTTACTTCATTATTTTTTCATTATATTATTTTTAACATCTATTAAGGTATACCCTTGAGAATACCCTATCAAGACTAATATTGAAGCATAAGAGATAAAACATGTTCTTGTTAAGTTGGCCTTCAACCCTCCATGCTCTATTGATGAATTGATTTCACTTGCATGATGATAACCCTGACATTGTGAGTGAGATTTGGTTCTAGGAAGTGGAACAACAATTTTCAGACACAACATAAGTTGTAGCAAAAAAATTGCAAGAATATTTTAAAAATTTGAAAAAAGATCACATTAAGTTTTTACAAGAATACAAAAAGGCGAAACCACTAATCCTCCTCCCCAAAGAATAATTTTTGTGCCTGAAACTCCTTAAGAAAGATATAGAGTCACATATTTTCAAGATAGAGACACTTTTATGTTGAGGATAATAGAGTTGAAAGAGAAAATAAAATAGAGTAAGGAGATAGAGAAGGCTACAAAGGATGAAGGTAAGAAGAATATGATCAATTTGGTTAACAACCTTTTGGGGCACAAGTTATCATGCATTTTGCATAGGTTAGATGATACAAGGGCTAACTACAATAATTTGAGAAAGGCATATACTATCCATGTATAAAATAAATCCAAGTTGAGAGTACATAGATTCCATGAGTGGTACTAATGGGGGGTATTTATTTGCATGCAAAGTTTGGTCCAAGTGCCCTAACATAGTTGTCAAGTACTTATGGATTATTAGGATTAATAAGTGATGTATTTTTATTCCAAAGTGAATTGGACATTCAACTAAAGGAAAAAATGAATTCTTTTGAGGCTTTGGAGGATGATTTGATGGATAAAATTTTGCATGAGAATGGAGAAGAAAAGGCATTTGATAATTGTAATTCATATTTCAACAATATTTTTCCTACATTATTCGCATGGATATTTGCAGGTGATGAGGTGGATTCACTTTTGTGCAATACCAGTTTGGACAAATTGCTGAAGTTGGAATTAGGTTTGGAAATTTTCATTAAAGAAACTAAATCAATATTGGATGCAAGGTATGTGGCACATACAAATAAAGTTGAAAAGGTCCTGACATACTAATGGACTACAAAGGAAGTATATGCATCATGGTTGGAAAAATATAATGGATAAAATTAATTATGCCATGTCATTAGGTTTTTTTGTCTCTAGCATGAGGTCGAGGTCACATTTTTTCTACTTCAATGACATTGGAAGGATTTTCCAGCTCAAGTTGTTATGGATTATCAAATTTGTTATGGGTTTTTGATCCATTCTACTTCAATAAAGTTTTAAGATTATCAATTGTAAAAAGTGACAAGTGGTATTGGGAAAATGAGCTTGTATGCTCACCCAATCTTTAAAAAGGGGATTATAAATTATTTTTCAGGGGATTGGATTATGAGAGAATTATAATTTTGGGTAGGATAAGAGTCTTTTAAGCTTGTTTAGGGTTCAAGTGTCCAAGTTTGTATAAATCCTCTGTAATTGCATTGTATACTTTGATTGAAGCTTATATGAATATATGCTTCAATGTGTTATTGTATCCATTTTTTGATGTAACAATTATTTGAGCGATATAATCAAGAATTATAGAGTTCTTCATGCATTTTTTTGTGTTTGAATTACTTTCATTGTTAGCTTTTATTCAAGGAACATTGTAATATCTTTCATGACAATAATGGGAATGTTATTGTCACAAAATGGATTATAGAGTAGGATCACATTGTTATCCCTCAATAGATCATATTAATATGAGATGATAAAGCTCAAATGATCATCAAAGTATGTTTAGGATGTGGTGAAGGAGGATGTACAATGTATTGACTTTTTGACCCTAGATAAGACATCAATCTATTCTTACCTCACCCTCAAACTCAAAATAGATTTTAAAATGATAAATCTTAGCCAATTGTTGATATTTAATTTTTATTTATAGAAAATTCATACCAAAGCTTTAAATATACAAGGAAATGAACTAGCTATTGTATGCATTATTGTAAATCCTTGTCAATTTGTATGAAGTTCAAGATCTACCAGAAATTGTGATATAATTCTATTGTTAAATTGCACTCAGTGTGTCAAAGGGGAACCCACCTAGGTCCTATAAAGCCTAAAGTATAGAGGAAAAAAATCATAAAGTGTGTTTCCTATTTGTTGGACAATCTCTCAATGTATTAATAATAAGAATTGATAAATCTTTACGATTCCTTGGGGTACAAGTTGGAGAACCAACAAGTACCCAAAAGCTATTACCATCTATAGAAGAAGAAACCATCTTTTTATCTAATGAAGTAGTAAAAACGTAGTCTTCACAAAAGTAATATTGCACTCAACTATGCATGCATCAAGTTTGTACAAGGTGCCCAATCTTGACACATGTAACAATCACCATACCATCTCTAACTTTCTTATAACTTTATCTAAAAAAGATAAATGCACACCCACATCTATTAGCTTTATCACAAATAATAAATCACAAGCTAGAACAAGGATATGCAACACCCCATCAAACCACTTCATCATTCCAGTTGGAAATTTGAGTTTTATCCTACCATGACCAATAATTTTAGATAAGAATCATCACCCAAGTACACATTACCTCTATCAAAAAATTCATAGTTAGAAAACCAATTTCTGTTAGAGGTCAATATGGAAATATGCACATGAATCAATTAACCATGTATCATTACCTAAATAGGTTGCTAAAGCTACATTGAATGCAACACCTTTTTCCTTCTTGGATTTAAAATTAGAGTCACGTGTCTTCTTATTTTCCTCTTTGCACTCCTTGCTAAAGTGACCAATATTACCACAATTCCAACAAATCACTTTGTACTTACCAAGAGATTTGGATCTCCCCTTGGACTTGGATCTAGATTTGTCTAGCTTCTCTTCTTCTTACTTCTTCACTTTGGTCTTTATCAAATATTCAAGGCCTCTTTGGAACTAACATAAAATTTTCTTCTCATCTCCGTAGAAAGCAAAGAACTCACTATCTTTAATGTTCATGATCATAAAAGTACTCCTAATAGCCATGGCAAGATAATCTTATGAATCAAGAAAAGAACAAAGTAGGGTTTGACATCTCTCTTCCCCATCCATATGTTCCAATTGATGCTAGCTAAGCCACCAACATGTTAAATGCTTCCAAATGGTAAAAAACACATCCACCTTCTTCCACCCTCAAGGAATATGATTTATTACTCAAAAATATTTTGTTAACTAAATATTTGGTGTGATATATTCCCCAACTTTTTCCAAATAATTTTACAGAAGTTTCTTTATGGAAATCAATTATAATAGAATTTACCAAGCACAATCTAACAAGACTTTTAGCTTTATGATCCATCACATTATACTTATATGTAAAAGTAGGGTTTGTAGGTCTATGGAAATTCTCATCAACAACATCCAATAGATTTCAATCAATTAATAAATCTTCCATTTCTAGCTCCTGCATCTCAAAAATACTACAATTTCTTTCTATCTTCATTCTCCCAAATGTGCTTACCATTTGAAAATTTTATTGAATAAAAATATTAAAGTATCTTCTCCACAAGCTCCCACTCAAAATTGGATTAGCTAAAAAATCCCAACAACCCACAACTAGAACTAAGACTAGCTAGGATCTAATACCATTTGTAAAGAAGGTAAGGTTGTAGAAAAAACTTCCTACAATAAACCTTGAGAGGAGAATATACAAATATTTCAAATCTAATTTCAAATTGTTACAAAAATAATAAAAAAACACATATAAATTGAAATAAGAAATATATCACAACATAGTGATTTGTGTGGAGAGAACCCTTTTGAAAGAAAAATCCCACACTCCAAAAAAAATTCAATATATTTATCCAAAAAACTTCAATAATTACAATATACTTGCAAATCAAGCCTTCATAGGAGCATTCACCAACATACAATACAAGATAAATCTAATATCATTCCAACAAAGCTTCAATATCTATAAATTCAACATGCAAACTACCATCCCAAAGCCTCAGTTTATAGGAAATAACAATATAGGATATCTCAAATGGTATTATAAACCGAGTACTAATACCATGGGTCAAAACTAGGTGCCAAAAATGGCCATACAGACCCAAAAATAGCTCATAAAAGTGGAGGCACAAATTCTCATGCCCCTCACACATGTGGAGTCTTTAGGAATAATATGTAACTCCCATCTTCTAAGGAATCTATCATAAATTGTCATATATATGTTGGTTATTAAATAATCTATTATAATTTTTATAGATGTTGGCTTTCATGTCTAAAGTAGTCTCCCTTATTTTAAGTTCATATTATTGTTATAGAGTCTATCTCAACATCCTTAAAGAAGACCTCTTCCATATTATACCACTAAATGAGCATCTTTCAACAATTAATAACTCATTTTTCAAGGTACCAACTTGTGGCAAAAGTGCCAACTTAAAATCTCACGACCCATTTTGATGAAACACAAATTTTTAATAATATGAATGCCAAATAGTTACATAAAAATGTTAAATAAAAACTAAATAAACTTAGGAATTATCAAGGTTGAAACACAATAATTCCCAACACTAATAATCTATTTGAGGAGGCCAATCGAACAAGAAACAAAAATACAAGGCAAGAGAGAACTTTGGAACTTAACCTAAATAGGGAAATTAAGAGTTCATTAGTAAGAAACCACAAAATCATGGTTCAAGGGGCAAAAAGAATAAAAGAGTTGTGGATATGCCAAGTCCAATGTTTGAAAATGGTGTCTACGTGACTCTTCTTAAATAAGTTGAATAAATGCTAGACTTAATTATATTTTTGATAGTCCGCAAACAAATTTCATAAGAGGCCAAGTTCACCCAATTTTTAAGTAATACTTTGTGAGAGGATATGTAAAGTCTTCTAAATGCTTGCATCCACCATCCAAATCTAATGGATGAAAATTACATCAAGAGAGTTGTCATAATTCTTACCTTCTATATAATTATAGTCTTTTAAAGTTCCTTGATTCACCATGCTATTTTCAATAACTATAAAACTTATACAATCAATATCAACAACTAAAATACTATAACCTAATGCCTAAAACCTTTAAAAAGAGAAAGACTAAAAAAGACCCAGAGAAGAAATAAAATTAATTATGATTACATATAATTGGAAATACCCTACCATGACCACCTCTCCACTAATTAGTTCTCAAGCCAAATAGAGAAGTTTTCACACACTTATAACAAGAATGCACCGTCTCCAAAATAGTACATTGGTTCTTTGCCCTTAAATGTTGTATGACTTCAATTAACGCTGGTTTGGCCATCATGAAACAAGTAATCTCTTTCTTCCATTTATAGAAAATTAATAAAGATTTCTTAAGCCCCAAGTGAGTACCCTCTCAAGCTATCTAGGAATAAAAAGGACAAATGCATATTTAAAGAATAAAGTGTATGCGAATATCCACTTTACAAGAAGATTGTAGGCACCATAAATGTGACTAAAACAAAATAAAAAGTGTGTTTGAGATATTCGTAATATCAATAATTTTAGAATATTTTATTTAGAATATATTTTTTCAAAATAAGTCTAATTTAATATCTTAAAAAGATAATAATATAAAATTCAAAAAAGTCGTATAAATATCTTCAAAATTAAAGTTAAATGGAATCAAATCAAGATAAAAAATGACGACCAAATTCAAATAACATTAACAAATAAAACAATCACAAACCAATACATTTAATCATATTTATTAATTAATTGAAACTTAGAATAAAATAGATTTTTTATTTTCAATTAATTAATAAATATGATCACTGATATTGACATGGTGTGATGGTTTAAACGCAGTAGTGTTGTTTGTTAGCAGAGACAGACTGATTGCCACTACACCAAAAGCCTAAGCTATCAATGAGGGCGGCATTAGAGAGGTTAAGGGGTACTGATGATGGTTAGTGAGGGCGACATCAGAGAGGTTAAGGGGTACCAATGAGGTTTGAGGGTCCCACATAACAACAATTTACCCCCCAATCAATGGACACAATCGACTGCGAGACGAAAAGAGTGTCAAGAGTGGGAGTTGAACCCTCCCCAATAGAGTCCCCAATTTTATTAACATAAATGACTGTCACTACACCAAAGCCTAAGCTGTAAATGAGGGCGACATCGAAGAGGTTAAGGGGTATCGACGAGGGTTGAGGGTCCCACGTGACAACACTATTCTTGCCACCAAGGTTCAAACCTCATTGAGGTGGTATTGTTGAGTGGTTATATTGAAGATGAGGTCCCCACTTGTGACCTCACCGGTTCATAACTCTGGATAAAAACGTTTACTCCTTAAATAAAAAAAATAATAAATACAACCAAAATAATATGATAACTAGATATACTCTTCAGCAATGAGAGCTCCCTCCTCTTCAACTTCTATTATTATTTAATTAAATATAATACCAAATTCGTACACGAAACGAAGGCGTGTACGATTCAATCCAAGCACCTGCTAAATGTATACATACGCAAATATTCAATACCACAGAAGACCGTACATACCCATTGTACAGCCCCGTAACAATGTTTGGATACAGAGATTGCCCAACCCAGTTAGCATGTACTATTAGTTCTTGTCTTGTTGTGCATATCAACTGAACAGGAATGAGTGGGCCATGCAACAAAACCAGCAGCAGATAAGTTAAAACTACGTGTAAACTGCAACATATGTTAGCCTTGCCTCCTGCCCAGTGTCCAAGCTCAGGTCTACACAGATATAATAACTCATCCAGATAAGCCCATCTGTCTCTTGAATGTTCATCCCCACTTCTTTTTTATCCAAGTACTTCATCATTATCTCTGAAAGTACTCTGTTCATAAATCAACTGGGTTATTTTCAGATCAGGAGAGAAGATAGGTCATTTCTAGTTTGTCAACATGGCTTCCACAGCAAGAGTATGGATTCCTTTATTTGTTGAGGCATTTGCTTTTGCTGTGATTTATTTACTTAAATGATCTCAACTCTGTTTTAGAGAATAAAATTGCACAACTTGTTATAACTTATGCCATAGAAGCTTCTAAGCTTACTGTAATGGATATTGTTATGAAATATGCAGGCTTGCTGGAGGAGTTTGGTTTCAAGGTATAAGAATTCCCTACCAGTTTTCAAGTCTACCCAGTTCAGGAGTAAGCAGTATCATCATGCAGTACCCCAGCACAGGGGAACTCTTGAAAAGTCACAAGCCTTGAGGTTGGATCTATGATACTATGCTGTTTCAATTCTATTTGTTCATCTTGTATGGCAGCTTGGATATTATACTATTGTGTGCTGCTTCTTTTCAGATCTCTATATATACTTTTGCAAAATGAATTTAGTTTTAAAACAGGGCTAAACTGTGGAATTTAATATAAATTTATTGAATATATAGTGCAAGAAAGATCAAATCAAATGAAACCAGGAATTATTTAGATAATTTCTATATACTAATAATAATTCTAATTAGTATTATTTAATTCATTTTGAATGAATAACTAAACCCCACACTTTGTAAATGAACATAAGGTTTTAAGAGTTTCTTAAATTTGGTTTTTTATGCTAGAATCTGTATATCTAGATAGTTTGATCTATTGTTGTGAAGTTTCGGTACTTATTTCTTATAATCTGTAAAGTTTTTATTGTTTAAATGGGAATTTCAGAAACTTGTTCATGGATATTAGACAACAAAGTCCTTTTTGGAGTCATCTTTAATTTACTTCATTGTATATTAGAGATGACTATATCAGTAGGTCGGCGTATAATTCACCATCAACAAATTCACCTCCAACAATGCATCGTCAACAATTCATTGTCATGACAAATTCATCTCGCGATGAATTTTTCACGAGATGAATGTGTTGGTGATGAATTGTTGGAGGTGAATTTGTTGGCAGTGAATTCTTGAGGGTGAATTTTCCTAGAACCCAGTACGTCATGTTAACATCCTAGTCTTTTGTTGCTTCTGTTGCATGCATGTGTAATGTCATTTATATTATTATTTTTTAGTTTTGGTTTTACTTATAAAGGCATTATTATATGCATGTAATGTTTTGGACATTATTATTCATAAATGAGTGTTTTTGAATTTATAACTGTAGAATTTCCTCATCAATGTTTGAGATCAATTCAGGATCCATCATCATTTTTCAATGATCATGGGGTGTGGTCTTCGTTCTCTTCATTCTGATGATGGATCATGGAGAGTGTAGTCCTCGTTCATCCGGATGATGGATGATGGATCATAGTTGTCGTTCTCTTCATCCATCATCATTCTCTTCATCTAGATCATGGATCATGGAGTGTGGTCCTTGTTCTCTCGGTCCGAATTAGGGTCACGAAACATGATCCTTGTTCTCTTCATCCTGATAATGGATGACATTCACATATTTGTAGATAAAAATTCTACAAAATTATAAAATCCAAAAAACATGCATTTCTAATATTATGAACTCAAAATTTCAATCTTTAACTTTATTAGCTCTTTTTGGATTTGGTTTGCAGATTAGTGAAAGCTGAATTTTTTCCAGTATACGCCCTATTTGGGTTGGTCCTTCTACAGTTATTCATGGGTTTTATAAACATGAAGCAAGTATTGATGCATTGTCCTAGTGTGTATGTGGACAAGAAGAAGAGGAAGACTATACCAGAAGTAGTGGAACCTGACATTGTGGTTAAAATGTCAGAGGACTTTTATAACAAGAGCTGGTTCAGGCGACTCGGGCACATTGTAGAAAAGCATTCTGAACTTGCAAAATTAATGCCTTGGATACTTCAACAAGACACCAAGTGGGTATATTTGTTGAATCACACATCCATATCTTTTTTACTGCATCATTGTTCATTAACTTCCAATTCAGAAATGCATGGAATTTTTATTTTTATTTTTTCTGACTGTGCAGGAAGAAACCTGTTGAATCTCTCAAGTCTGTTGGAGTGGAGATATGAATATGAGGCTCAAACATCATACATTGTTCATACATATGACTTTATATAATGGTGATGTATAGGGTAGCATATGTTTGGTAGTGTACTAAGTAGCTTACAACTCACTTTAAGACGTTTGTAGAAGATAGCAATTTTGGTCTCAAATACTTAGAATGGTGTACTGAAAAAGAAAATATTGGTAGATTCTGTTTTCAGCAAATAAACTATAATATTAAAAAAAAATGTGTAAATAGTTTCAAGCTATGATTAAAATTATTTATTTAGTACATTTTATCTTGTTTATAATGTTTAAATATTTTCATAGTGGTACCCCAACAAACATATGGCAGAGAGATTGTGATGTGTACAATGTTTCTAGTTTTCATAAAACTTGATGTGTAGGGTTTCACTTTTATAATATTGAAAATGATTTGAGAAGGCAGTTCTATTTGTTTTGTTTCATTTTCAATATTGAAAATGAATCATGAAAGAAAGTTTTGTTTGCTTTTTTTTTTGTTTTTATGTGGAAAATGAATTTTGATGGAAAGATTTGTTTGTTTTTTATGTTTTTTATTAAATATTTTATTATAGAAATGACAAGTGTATATTTTAAATTTAAAAAATAAAATATATACTTGGTTTAGTGCTTTTGTTTATAATCTTGACTCAAGTGACTACTAATTGTTTGAAAACTCTTATTTATCTTTTAACTCATACCATACATAAATTTGAGCCTATTTCACATATGCACCATCTTGGACTAATTGTTTGAAAACTCTTGTTTATCTTTTAACTCATACCATACATAAATTTGAGCCTATTTCACATATGCACCATCTTGGACTATTCACCTATTCTAGACACTAATGTGTCACACTCTTATTTATTCTCTTAGATGTGATTGCACATAGTAGTGTTCTCTGATTTCATATTCTTCTTTTCCTATCCACTTGATGCTTATAAAAGAGGGTTCTACAAAGGAAATGCTTATCTATTAAATGGTCTTGATGCTTATAAAAGAGGGTTCTAAAAAGGAAATGATTATCTATTAGCCATTTGGAAATGAGTTTTCAACCCTTCGCGCTTTAGCTAACATTTATGAACACAAAAAACTATTACAACATTTTTTAGATTTCTATTTTCATATGTACATGACCTTATTCCTAAAACGCCTAGATTTATACACATTAATGTTTCATTTACATGTTATTAAACTAGACTTAGATTGACTACGGTAAATCCCATAAACAACCTTTTGACACCCCTTTCCCCTTCAATTATAAGTATAGGCTTGAATCTAGTAGTTGCCAAGTTCACCCCTTTCCCCTTCAATTATAAGTATAGGCTTGCATCTAGTAGTTGCCAAGTTCACAACGATATGTAGGTGGACATTGGTGTACATATTAGGACACTATTGCATGAAGATGATAATACCATGTTAGTATATACATGATTGTATGCGTTCTTATTCTTATACAAACTATTAAATTAATATAGGTAATTTTAATGGCTAACATGATTGTACGAGTTCTTATTCTTATGCAAACTATTAAATTAATATAGCTAATTTTGATAGCTTGGAATCTCTATCTTGATCTCCTTCTAGCCTTACATGGACATATTATTTTGAAATAAACATGCTTCTTCCTCTATTCTTTTTGCAATCTACACTCTAATAAATTTCATGTCAATTTAGATCTAAAAATAGAACATTATATGATTTACTGTGATGGATAAAACGAATTATGCTGTACAACTAAAAGTAGAATAAAATCTTTAATTAGTACAAATTATTTATGGTGGTCTTTGGTAAACTTATTATCCTTAATCTTGGACATTTCTTGATAAGTTAAACACAATCCAAACAACTACAATCTCTCTTGTTAACCTCTTATTTCTTATATCTAAACTCTTAAAGATTAGGGCTTCCTTTGCCCATTTCAATTTTTTTCATTCCTCTTCCAATACATACTACTTTCTACACACTAAATTCTCTTCTTGGTTGTACTCTTGTTAGGAGCCCACATTTTAAGAGTTACTTGTAGGTGTTCAAATTTTTTGAGTTATCCCAACTTTCAAGAGTTCCCTTTACAAACTTTTTGAGTTATCCCAACTTTCAAGAGTTCCCTTTATTATTTCTATAATGTCAAAAATTGTACACTATACAATTATCATGTTCAACAAAGATTGACAATGATAACATGACATGAGACTAACATAAAACACTCATTTACACAAAAGAATGAAAATAACATGAAAAACACATTGACTTACACATAAAAACTATAGACATAAAAAAAGAAGAAGCTCATGTTGACACTGTTGATAGTGTTTTATGCACAACAACTCAGACAAAATATGATATCCTATCTCTCTTGAAAGGTAAATCTCAATTAGCAAGCCTCAAGAGATAACCCCGAGGTCTCTAATATTAGGTCTTGACAATGCATAAACAAATCAGATAATATGTGAAAATGTTGGTAATCACAAAGGGACCTTACTACAAACAAATACAAATCTTAAGTTTATTAGATTTTGCAATTTGATGATACTTCAAATCCTAAATCTAATCCAAACGATAAAGAAATAGCAAAAGATAAGGGTTTCAAAGAGATTTCTAAATTAAAACTAAATCTAGGATTAATAATGCAAATGACAAAATACTTGAAATGGACCAATCCCTCATAAACTAATTCTTGCTTGACCCAGATAAACCTGTAATCTTACAGAAATAGTGCAATCTTCTAAGGCACGAAAGATTTTTAGACCATGAACATTCATCCAAAACAACCCTATTGCAGTTGATATGAACAAATATTCACAATTAAACTAAGCACAATGAATATTAAAGTCCAGACTAACTTTGCAAAGCAACTCACAATCAGCCATTTGTAAAAGGTATGGACCACAGATTGCTACAACACTTCAAACATCAAATCATAAACACCATTGAATCATCTAACATCAAATCTAACATATATCAAATAACCTTGAGCAATTTCAAAAGATAGAATCATAAGAACCATGCAAGACAAACCAACACAAGAAAATTCACCAAGGCACAATGTCTTCACTTGTATTGAATCTCCCAAAGTAGCAACAATTCCAATGTTTTGTGTCACAACACTTGCTCCAAAATAAAACTAACTCCTAGCTCTAATTCTTGCTCTAATGCTTAATTCACTCCAATATATTAACTATCTAGCCCTTATAAATGAGGCAAAATGCCATATTTATAAAAACCCCCAAGATATGTTGGCCCAATTAGGGTTACAATAATAAATGGCCACAAAACAAGTCGGCCCAAGAAGGTCTAGAAACAAGATAAAAGCATTAAATGCTTGAGACTCATCTAGGTTGGCTTGGGTTCTCCAATGTGGTTTGGTCCAATGCATGTGAAAGATGAAGAGGGAATAATGGGGAAGCACAAATTTTGATGTAATATTGCATTAAATGCTTTCCCCTTTGTCCTTGTCTTCCCCATTTTATCTTGTATTATCAAAAATACCTTCTCCAAGTCAGCCAAAGGTGGAACAACCATCACTTTAATTCTTCTCCCAATGGACTTAATATAATCCCTTAATTGTTTAATATTTTTATCCCAATCCGCCCTTAGGGCTTGATATTTATCCATGAATGCAATGTAAGTGGCTGCATCATCCAACTGGTGCTCGGTAACTGGGCCATCATTGACTCGAGAATATACATCACGCCACCATTTCCTGAGTTGCTCTAGATTCAAGTGTTTTGATGCAAACCTTTTCCTTCCTGTCATGATCTCAAAGAAAGAGATACATTTATCGTAAATATCTGTCAAGGTGCTCTCTATTTGCTTCCCTTGCTTACGCACCTTCTTCAACACCTTCTTCTTGATTGGCAGGGCCTCATGCCATTCCCAGGGTTTTGCAACTTTTGAAGAAGGAAGGATTCCATCACTGACTAGCTTCTCTTCAATGTATTCCATGATAGTCCTAGTTTTTTGCAGTAAGAGGTCCATATCTTCTTTATCTTGAGCTAACACACTTTTCAACCACTCCATAGATCTAATGGCATCCCCATCAATTGAAAGAATGTCCTTGATGGCATCATCTCCTTTGGCTCCTACCCCTTGCAACCAGTTCAGTGTAGCATGAGTAGTGGTTTTCATCTTTTCCAACTTAGTTATGGTTTCCTCTGGTAAGAGATTTGCTGCAGACGATGAAGAAATGATTTAGCTGATAGATTGTAAGGGCTTCATCAAATCATGCAGATAATTTTTCAATTTCTCATTCTCCTTCTTCAACTCTTGCTTGGTCTACACTTCTTTCCTCAATCTACCCAAGATTATAGCACTAGAGCCTTCATATTCTTCAATCTCCTGCTCCATGGAGGTAGGCCCTAAGTTGATAGTTTGTACACTGTAATCACTACCAGTCACATCATCCTTATTCTTATCAGGGGCAGGAGTAGCAATGTGAATCACTCTATTATTTGCTTCATCTCTCTCAATCTTTGAAATAACCCTGGCCTTCTTCTTTGTTTTACCTTTCCCAATTTTGGCCAACAAGTCATCCCAGTTTGGAAGAGTGTCATCCACTACAATCTGTTTACTCTTCAATTCCCTGTCCAACCAAGAAGGAACAATGGAATCTGACTGCAAATTACCTTGTTCAACCTCGTCCTACTGACCCCTAGAGGAATCCTCATTCAGATTTTGCTTATCAAGAATCTCTTCAATCCTATCTTCCATGTCACCCTTTGGATTCCTACTCTTTTCTTCATCATGCTCCTTTTCTACATGTTCTGGTGAAGGAGTCTTAATTGGCACTTCCTCTCTCTCTGGAGGTCTATCTTCCCCATGGTCAATGGGTGAGTTCTCATAAGTCACCAAAAGGGACTACAATATATTTTCTATCTCCGCCTCCGCACTGTAGAGCTCACCTTCCTGGAATCCTTCCTCTCCTTGATCTTGGTGATCTTTTGCATCCTTAGATTCACTTGGTGCATCATGAAATTCATGAGAAGGAGGGGCATCATCATGTTGTTCTTTGGTAGGGGCAACTGAGGGAACATCCTCCTTCGACACACTATCCTTGGGAGAAGGAGTTCTTGATCTTCTTTTATATACTTGTGTTTTCTCTCCTAAACTCTCCACATTCACTACTGGTGGGCTAGTTTCATCCTCTGCCTTGGAAGATTCCTTCCTCTTTCGAGACAATCTCACTATTCTTCTTCTCTTAGGCACAAAAACATTACCATCATCTCCCTTTTCCTCAGGTTCCTCCTCTGCAAATTTCCTTGCCTTTGAAGTATGTTTCCTTTTCTTGGCAATGGGTTTGCTTTGCTTCTCTCCTTCCTCTACTTGAGCATCCTTAATCTTTATCTTGAAAGGAGAACTCACCTTAGCCCTACCCTTAGGGTTCTGCTCAACTGAATCTTCAGAGGTGGAATGAGCTTCTAAATCCCCCATTAAGTCATAGGTGCACTACACATCTTCACTCTCCAACTCCTGTATCTTGTGCTTAAGCCATAACTTTGTGTATTTAATCACGAGAGCCATGACTTGTTCCAATTCTATATTTTCCTCCTCTAGCCAGTCTATTTCACCAACCGATTTATCCTTTATAGCTTCATAATCATGGCCCTGAATCAAATCTCCATCATCATCTATCTAATCTGGGATGACTTTAACATTGTACAATCTAATCAAATTTACTGACAACCTAGAGAATTTCTTCTTTATGATCTCAAACTCATCTTTGTAGTTGGCCCTATAGTCTTCTATGTCATCCTTGTGGCTGTATTCCCTACTGGCCTTCTTTTGGGCTTCACCAGTTCTATCAAACCTGGGCCTCTTGGAGTGGAAAGATATGCCCAAATTGCTTATCTCCTTAGAAAAATGTGTTGTATGTATTGAGAAGCAAGCCTCATTACTACCTATCCTGAGAGGAAAGTCATTGCCAAACCCTGTTTTGTGCTTTTCCTTCTTGACTATGGCATCAAAGTCACATATCTGCCTTGTGACTTCCAAGAGTATGAGGTGGTCAGTAGGATACCTGGGAAGTCTGTATGGAGCTCTTTGGCAGCCATCTATCCTGATGTACAAGAAATTCGGGAATTGTATGAACCAAGCTCCAAACTTCTTAATCAATTCCTTGGCCTAGTCTGAAATCCGAACATGTTCTGCACCTTGAAGCAACCTAGTGATGTACATGGTAAATGCATCATTCACCCTCCTATAACTTGAACTTCCCAAGTGCAATTGTGGGTACACCTCATAGATCACTTCCCTCCCAAAGACACCTCTGGTACCCAATCCTTTGTATGGGTGGAACCTGGCAAGTGCATAAACTAAGTAGGAGGTCATAGTAAAGCTCTTTGTTTGTAACACATTGCATAATTGATCATGTATCATGGCATTTATGATTCTTGCCCAGTGATAATCAGTATCTCGCCCAAAATAATCAATCAATCATGAATTTAAGGTCTTTGGGCTCAAATCACATTTGTTTTGAGTCTCCTAGTGATCGTCCTCAAGTTCCCAACTCTCTCAGAAGTAAATTGGTGTGGAATAGGGATGCCCTAAACTTGATCAATGATTTCCTAAGCTTAAAACCCTAAAATTTGCCATTAATGCAAGGGATGAGCTCAATTTTAGATTTTCTGTTTTACTAAGCCCGAAAATGGATTGTTTAAAATAGGCACAAATGAGCTTCACCTAGATGAAATTGAAAACATGCTCACAAAATTACTCAGGGCCGACAATCAAACAAGCTTGAAAACCCTAAATTTGAACTAAATGAAAACAACCATGCACACATGGTTGAGCTCAAAAATGCAACTAAGAATGCTAGGTGCCACCAAACTTAACAATGAACAGAGAAATATGCCGACCAGGCTCCTAGAATTCACAAAAATGACAAACCCTAGCCCCAATTTAAACACTTGATGCCAAAATATGCAAAATACAGACTCTAAAGGCCCTCAAAGCACAAAAGCACCATTTACATTCGATAGTCACAAGCAAGGCAAAAGCCACATACCATGGACAAAGTGAATTGAGCTACAGTGATGGTCGGTGACAAACTTCAGTGCCCTAGCGAACAATTACAATGAAAATGCAAGAAATCCGTTGAAAAATCCTTGAATCAATCACTCAAGTTGCAAATCACCTAAGCGCCTCAACATCAAAATCCTTATGGAAACACAAAGCAAATGACAACAAGGATTTCCTCAAAAACCAACCAAATAGTGGCCGCAAGAATCATACCATTGAGAATTAATGCAGTCGACAAGATAGGTCAAAACGTGACTTGGGAATTCGACAGGGTGATGAAATTTTGGAGAAATATGGTCCATGCAGAATTCAACGAGGTATGTCAAATTCTGAAAACAGTGTGAAAGTAGCCTCCATCGGGTTTTCAAGGCGTTCGGGGAATTCCGTCCAGAGGGAATTTTCCCGAAAACAACGAAAAACCCAAAATATGTCCAAAACATAAGATTTTCAAAATGTTTCCTAGAAGGGGGCATTTGCATGAATAATATAATCATTTAGGCACATGCCAAAGCAAGAAGATCCTCAAAATCAAAGGGCCAAACACCAAAAATGAAAGAAAAAGAGGGTCCCTGCTTTCAGTGGGGCGTGTGTGCGAAAACTGCACAACAGACACCAAGGGTGGGATAAAGGCTAGGTCAAGGGTAAAGAACATGCTACAGGAGGCAAAAACCAAAGTGAGATAAATACATAATGCCTACTTATGTATTGATCTCATACCAGTGCATTATGTATTGATCTCACTTTGGTGTTTTCCTCCTATAACATGTTCTTTTCCCTTGACCTGGCCTTTATCCCACCCTTGGTGTCAACATGAGCTTTTTATATGTCTATAGTTTTTATGTGTAAGTGAATGTGTTTTTCATGTTAGTTTCATGCTTTTGTGTAAATGTGTGTTTCATGTTCTAAGTCTCATGTCATGTTATCATTGTCAATCTTTGTTGGACACATTGTACTTAGACACCAGTGAATTGTATGGATGTTCAAATGGAATGTTAATGTCCATTGAATTTTTAGTCATTCAAAAATATAGTTCTTTCCACCTCATTCCATGATGCTACAAATTTCCTCAAAAACCTAAATTTTGTATCAACTAAGCTATCTACACTCTGCATCAAACTATCTCTTGCATTTTAGTGCTCTAGTGAATCATTCCAATATTCATGAGCTTTTTGAGAAATAATTGTACACTTCTTGCATTAGTCTTCTTGGGTTATTCATGCCTAAGGACACATGTTTGTGATTTTGGTAGATCCATCATCTCCATTTTAATATTTGTAGGTGATATTGTTTGAATATTTTATTTCATTTGGATTGTCTTTATTGTTATTGTCATCTCTTTTCATGTTCTAGCTTCCTTGATTGTCATTTAGTAGGTTTTTAAACTTGATCTTTATCCTTATACATGCTAGGTATTGGTACTTGTAGAACTAAGAATTAATATAAAAATTTATAATTTTACTTTGTTTTCTATTCTTAGATCTAAACATGCATAGGCTAAGAAAACATGGTTTTTTAATGTTCCTCTATATTATTGGTTTCTTGTAGAGATCAAAAGACCAAGTAGAGGCCTTGAGCAATCTTAGAAAGTTCCTAAGAATTTTGAAACATGTTTTCTTTTTGTAGAATGAAGTACCATGTGGCTCTACATTCATATTGAGGTGTTCCTTTTTCAGTTTGAATAGAATCAAATTAGATTTTATTATTTATGTACATCTTTAGTGCTTCCTATTTTGTATCTTGGTTTCCTTGAGTGTAGACAAAGCAGTCCCAAATCAAAAACTTCATTTTTTCTACCATCCTAAGATTACAACACATGGGTTGGATGTTAGTGTGGGAATAACCTGGAAATATAACACACTAGCATTTTGAACAATGATTTGTTGAGTCCATTATTTAGGTGTATAATCTATTTATATTTTTGTATTTTTTGTTATAGGCAAGTGCAGGGAAATGAGGGACCAAAAGGGGGTCTTAAGTGGGCACTTTTTATTTTATTTATTTATTTATAAATAAGAAAAAACTGATCTTGTAGATGAGAAATTGAAGATAGATAGGTTCAAAATTTAAAGATGCAACAAGAACAAGAGTTTTAGAAATTGAAGATAGATAGGCTCAAAATTTAAAGATGCAACAAGAACAAGAGTTTTAGTGCTATGAATCTACTTTCTAAACTACTCTTTTTTTAAAATGGGAATATTGAGGGGTTTAATAGGGGGCACACAAAGTGCTATGAATTTAATTTTGATTGTAATTACTGTTGATGCCAAAATTTGACAAGGTAACAGTGTCCTATGGGAAACTCAGTTTATGGGGGACCTTTTGTGGTAAACTGAGTGACCTCTGGGTTTTTAAAGAAGCCAACTTCTTCTATAACGGGGGTTTAGAAAGGGAAAATGAAACATATATAATAAAATAAAGTCTAACCTAAGGCGATGCACCAAGACTTAATGATATGCATGATAAATCATAGATCTAAGGGCTCGATTGGTATTTGTATGTTCTAGAAGAGCAGAAACTAAAAATCATAGCACAAACAATCCATTTATTGACATAAAATAACATTGCATACATTCCCACTGCCAAGAAGAGTCATTAGACATGATCTAGACCAACAAACTTGCATTCAATATATATAGAAGTTCTCAAATGAAATGTCCAGACAATAAAAGAATAGTTTACAGTTTAATCAAATAACATGAAATAATAGAAATGCCGAACAATTGGAACAGTCTGAAAGTATTTTGCAATAACATAAAATAGTAATAAAGGCCTGACGTCTTTTCCTAAAACCAATGTTCCTTCAAAATTCTGGACCCTTTTCTCTCAACAGAGAAAAGTATATATAGAAAAAAAACTCCCACCACTTCGAAGAACAACCACTGAAAAGATTTCGCTATCCCCTGACAATGATGTAGAAATAAGAATATTCCCCAAGCCATTGCAACATAAAAGATTCGAAACCAAGCATCTAGTCATTTTAGGCATAGGTGCATCTTCTGCAAATGATGGCAGTGGTCCCGACAAGGTTAAAACAGACAAGTGTCACCATCCTGTGCAAATGATTATGACATGTAGTGGCTAATCGTAGCATTTAGTTTTCCTGATTCATTACTCAAAAATGAGATCCTCTGAATAGGCACGTGGAAACATTTTGCTGTCCGCGTGAACCTTTATCTCTTGCCGCTGAAGACTTATGCCAAGGCTACACGTGTTGAGTGGGAAGAACTTTATCCAAAAGTAGAGGGAACGATCATCAGTCGGGCACAAAGGAGATGTGTGGTAGCATTTCACTGCCCGTGGTCATTATTTCATCCCCTTGTTGAAAGATTTGTGAAGGGTAGACATGTAGCAAGAGTGCATCGCATACAACAATTGTGGGCCCTGCTAGATTTCTTTGGGAATGAGAGCACGTGACACTCAAGCGAAGCCCGCTGTGGAAGCAAAAAGAAATGATAAAAAATGGCACGCAGCTATGACACGTGGAAGTATAGCGGGGATTCTCGAGATGTGAAAGGAAGGGAAAACCTTCAGGGTGCACACAGAAAACACATGGAAGGGGGGAAAGTAGACTTTGATAAAAGGCCAAATGGATTTCCTGCGATGCATAGGCTGATACATAGAGGAAAAATACACCTGAAGGGATCTCGTTGAATATTTATTAACAACTTTTGGTGACTACCAGGGGTGTTTCACTTGAGGAACAAAGAACCCAAAATTTCTCTGGTTTACAGACCAGAGTGCCATTTCATTAGATAACAGAGTCAAAGATTGGAAAGAGTTGCCTACAGAGGTGACCATTCATCCTTAGATGGCCTTACCATGTTGCACAAATTCTCTTGTGCTCCGCTTAGATCAATAGTTTCTTTATGAGCCAGTGCATTAGGTAAATCGACCCCTACTTCACAATGAAATAGTAGCTGTGAAAGCGGATGAATAACTCCCTCAATGTTGGTTGCGGTGGGAGGATGACTGAAATTATTGAAAGCATCCAGATCATTTTCCTTCTCTTCTATTCTTTCTGCAATCTACTCAGCTGTAGCAAAATATCCATTTTCAAGGAATGAGGACGACAAACCCATTTTGTTCAACTTGGAGAAACTCTCTCGCATGTTGTCCATTGTCTCGCTCAGAATAGCCGTGATTTCTTTAGTGCACTAGAAGGTAGAGTGACAATGGATAAACTTATTTTCCTTCTAAGGAGCAGCATCTCGATCTTCAATTCCTACCTTGGCGAGGTTTTCATCAGAGACTGAGTATAGCTTGGTGAGCAGATCTTTTGCTTCTGGAACCTTTTCCAAGATAAATTGTGGGAACTGCTCAATCATATCATGAGTCTCCTAGCTTAGCTTTGATGCCTTGGTGATGAATCAAAGGGTAGGTTGTAGTGCAAGGCAGAAAGTTTTAACTTTTTCCCAGTGAGAAATGTACAACTTCTTAGCCAACAGAATAATGTCTGGTTGTGTAGGAGAAGACATGAGAGAGCTTTTAAGAGAAGCGATCTCTACATCCTTTGAGTTAATGGCCTCAACCAACTCTGCCCTTATCTTTTTATCAGAAACCAGTTGCTTCACAGAGCTGCTCATTTCTTTATTCCAATTCTCCTTGGCTCGGGAGTGATTTGCTAAGTGCATGTCCAGAGAGGACTTTGTATCTTGAAGCTTTTGTTCTAATTGAGCTTGTAGGCCCTCAAATTCAACCTCTTTTTCTCAAGTATTTTCTGCTCATATTGAGCTTGTTGGTGCTCCAAAGCATCATTCCTCTGTGCCATTCCTTGACTATACTCAAGGCAAAGTCGCTCCAGCTCTTCATTCTTTAGCTGTAAATTTTGCTCCATCTCCTGATTCTTAGTATGCAGCTCTTTTACCATAGCAAGGTTGATAATCTAAATCTTTGTATGCTCACCTTGAAGTTTGTTCCTCTCATTCTCTACTGCCAGCACCCTTTCTGTCATATGTGCAACATTCGCCTCTAGGGATTTCTCTTTTTTTTCCAAAAAGCTAACCCTTTCCCTTACTGTTTTAAGCTGCTCATCTTTTTTCTTTAGCCGACGACCAGTTTTAAGGAAGTTAGAGGTGACCACACGTTGTGTTTTCTCCATAATCTCAACCTTATCCTGCAGTTGGTCCACCTTCATGTCAAGCCCTACCACATATATTTCATAGTCTTTTGGGTGCATCTCCCCCTGAGGCTTAGTTACTCTCAGGTACATGGTTGTAAACTTTAGCTCTTGTCGGGTTTCATCATAAAGAGTCTGTATTTTTGGCTCAGCAGAAGCACTGCCATCCTTTTCCTTTCTCTTTTGCATTCTACTTGCATGTGCTTCCTTTCCACAGTCAATCTGTGCCATAAATTCAGCTGGCGACGAAACTAGTCTACTTGCAAAAGGAGCACCAGAAGGTAAGGCATATGGATAGGTGATTCTGATAGGCTCGGGCATTTGCTTTTCCTGGAGAGTGACAGTTTGCAGGGAGAAGTGGGGTACATTCCAAATCTTCATTTGAGGACCAGCAGAAGGGCTAGTCACTTTCCACGACTCAATTGGTGAATCGGTGGAAGGACTCATGAGATGGAATGGTGAAGGAGTCATTACTGCGGAGTCAACCCATTGTGATGGAAGAGGATTTGCAAGAATAGCAGGAGTAGGGGTGTCTGCAGAGGGCACGCCTTCAAAAAGTGAGGCAAAGAGAGCCTAAGCGGCAGCAGCTGGGGTAAGGGTTCACAGAGGAGTAAAGCCGGGTGGAGTGGTATGTGAGAATTGGGCTAAACCTCCCGCATGTGTTGGATTAAAAATGGGAAACAAAGGGCCAATACTCATGGTAGGGATTTCCGCTGAGACAAGGATAGATATCAAGGATTGAGAAGCAAAGGAAGAAGGAGTGAATTTTACCTGTTGACTGGTTGATGGCAGCTCCAGAATCCCTAGCGACTCTTCCTCGACCTTAGGCTCCTGGTTAGCTACAAGCACCTGTCTTCAGGCGGGTTCTTGCGAACCCTCTCTAATAATGGTCTCTGTACATTGCTGTTTTGTGGGCGGGGCTTCCTGAGCTTCGGCAGTTATTGCCGTCTGCTGCTATGGGACCCTAGTTTCCTTAGTGGCCCAAGTGAGTGTATGCAAAGCCCTTGATACATTAAATTGCACATTCGTGGCTACATAGGCGGGTTGTCCAAAGCCTTTCTCCTTTGGCACGAAGGACGCAAAAGTCGTCGCTTCCTCTTCCTGCTCTTTAGACTCATCCTCCGAGTCATCACTCTTATTGATGCTAGAGTGTAGGCTGGGGTGGTCACCATCCCACCATTTTTCAAATTCCTTGTCCTCCTTCAAGCTCTCATAAAGGGAATCCAATTGCCCTGTCTCTTGGCGATACTTCTAGAAAGCTTCTATCTTTTCATCAGTCCATTCCTCATCCTTCTGCAACTTGTTGTACATGGTACATTCCATGTGAACATTATCCTTGGCCATCGCGCCATAGAAAAGTATAAATTTTTCCATGGCCTTCTGTTATCTTGTGTGGGAATACGCGCACGTTCAACAAAATTTTCATCTTTGTCTACCTGCGGGTTATGTCGCTTTTCCCAGTAAGGTCGAGGAATATGAGTAACTTTCATGTGTGGCTCTGACAGGTCATTGAAAGGGTTGTAATACCATATTTAATCTACCAAAACCAACCCTAAATGAGCTAGTTTATCTTGCAATAACTGATCCGATTGCTTCTTTAACAGAGTCACCATTTTGAAATTCTTCGGACAAGCAAAGAATCCTTTTCTCTTGACAATTTTGTTGCTGCAGAAGGTAAAATCAATGATACACACTTGCCTATACATTTCAAGTGCGAGCACCCTATCTGTGACGTAGGCTAGGAGAAGGAAGGGTTGATCAGTGAAGCCCCACATCCGAAGGATGGTGAAATCTATTCCTAAGAACTAGTCACAAGTAGGTGTGAAACTTTGTATATATCCGGTCTGATCCTCATCGAGCCGAACTATGTCACCTCCTCCTTGTAAATCTTGCAAGACCAAAGTTATAAAATAATCCAAAAATGCATAATAATCATATGACATGGAAAGGAAGGGTGTCCATGTTGATACTGACTTCCTCCTCTTCTTTTCATCAAAAATTGATAATTCAAAGTACCTGCCGAAGAAATCAGAGTTTTGATGTAGGAACATGTGAACTAGGAAGGAGAGAAATCTAAAATTTCCCTCCGCCGGGTAATTTTTTATTTTCTGTATCATTTCCTCCACCAAGAACTCAGAAAAATCATACCAGAAGGTATTGTGTTGTTTGTGGAATTGGAAGGTCGGTCCCATTTGAAAGGTTTCCACCATCTCATTGGAGTCTCGGCTAGACAAAAAAGCTAGCATTGACATGGCATCTTGCATATCCTCGCAAAATGAACTGTGCGGCAACAGGATACTTGGCATCTTAGCACCTGGGATGCCCTTCTTACCAATCTCCTTTATTAGGAAATTTGAGTTCTTTTTCATCACCTTCTATGTTTTTTCTCCTTTACCAGGGAAAAAGTACTCAATGTTTTCTCTTCTTTTACTTGGGCCCGGGATGCATAGCATATGCCAAATGGCTTGTGGGCTGATGTGAACTCTTAAGTTTCAGCCCTCGATGCAACAGGTGCTAGGGTTATAACGTTGAATGGCAGCATCAACTAACTCCGGCCAGTAATGTACCAGCGAGACCATGTATTGTGGAAGACGATTGTACCAAACCTTCTTTGCTGTTAGTGTGTTTGCCTTAGGTGCCTTCAACATTGCATAGGCTACTTCTCTTAAGGATTTAGGGTTTTTGTGAGTCGTGGGTTATAAATATTACCCCACTTCTACTCAACCCTTTTCTTGTTTCCGCAATATTTGGGCCTATCCAGCTCTATCGTATTCGCCCTCTTCGGCCTGCTTGGTATACCAGGTGTAGCATATGCTAAATATTCATAGATATACACATTTTTTGACTACCGTATGACTGTAAACAATTCCTTGCCAATCTCCTCTTGCATTTGCTGTGATGAACTCTCTGACATTTTTCTTTAAATGAAAACTTCTATAGGTTCTGAACTCTTTGCAAATTTTAGTCGGCTCTGGATATGTTGAAAACTTCTCTACACCTTAAGCCTTGGCGTATTTGAAAAAACTTTGAACATTAAACTTTTTCATGCAATATTTAGCTATCTTTTCTCAAGGTGGTAGAGGAAAATGTGCCTTTTGCATTTAATTCGGCATGTACCATTAATTCCTCGGCTTCGTGCAAAATGAAACTCTTTCCATTTCGAGGTAGCCAAAATTCATTATTGCGTTTGGCAACTATGTGATATGCTGTGATTCCCTTGAAACTTGAGCCAAAAATTTATCTTCTAACCTTACATTAGTATGTGCTGACAATTAATATCCTGGACAAAATGATTAAGCCAATGCAAACGATCATGACCTGAAAAGATATGGATCTTGCCTTGGGCTCTAGGAAATGCTTGTGAGATGACACAATAGCCTAAGGCTGTGCAGCTTACTGCCGATGAGCACCACCTTTTTAAAGCTAATTAACTAGCTCTTATTAACCTAACACACATTGAACCGTACTTTTGCAGATGCAACTGGTCAGGAAATGCAAGCAAACGTAGGCACACCTTTGAAGTTGGCACTCAGTTATCATCACATTTTCTCAAAACGGATTAGCATGCATCTTCTCATTTTTTCTATAAATAGTGTGATGGGTCGAATGTGAGCGTTAGAAAATGAGCAGCAAGTAAAAGAGTGCAAACAAACACCAAAACAACCTACACCTCAAGATTAGCCTAAGTTGGAAACAATACAAGATGAAAGCAACAAAATGGAACTCTATACCTTGCGTCGAATCGATCCTTTGGTTGGCCCTTCGATCTTTGATGTGTATGCTCCTTGGATGGCAAGTAGATGCAAGCTAAGTGATGTTGTGAGGATGAGTGCAAGTGGATGAAAACAAGAAAATGGCTAAGTATAAGATGAGAAACAAAATTGCAAGAGTTTGGCTAGAAAAATGATCTCTCCCCAAATGAGAGAAAAGAGGGAGTATTTATAAGAATTTTGAGAATTCCTAAGGGAAATGGATGGCCAAGATTGAGCCACTAAATATCAAGATGTAGGGCTAAAGTGAGTTGAGAACTCACAAGCCCTCACATCTTGACATGTGGCATGTGATGTAGCCCTAAAAGGTGAAGTGGACATGAGGTGGAAGGAGAAGGACATGACATGGAGGGGGGTACAAAGTACCTTGGGATTGGACAAGATCTCCTCATAAAGGAGGTCCTTGTCCCCATGTGGGTGAGAGGACATGTGAGGAATTAAAAATTCCTCAAATATGCTCATGGGGAGATGGGAAAGAATAAAGAATAGGTGAAGAACATGTGGGGAGAAGTGAAGGAATTAAAAATTCCTTTTGGGTGCCTTGGGGGATTAAAAGGTGAATTAAAAATTCACATGGGGAAGTGGAGTGCCTTGTCCAAAAGGAGAAAACCTTTAATAAGGTTGACTTAAGGACACATGCCATAAGTGGGAGGAGGATTAGGTTAGGGTAACCAAATGATTAAGGTTGTGCAAGTACTCAGTTAGATGGACTAATGACTCATTAAAAGCAAGTGGGAGATTATGGAGGATGTGACCCTAATGATGATTAAGGGTGTGCACATGCTAACCCTAGTTAATTAGAAGAAGATGAAGTAATTAAGATGGATTAAGGACCAACTTGCAAAAGTTGGAGGATGTGACTATGAAAGAGAAAAGAGGAATTAAAAAATGAATTTTAATTCCAAAAGGGGAATATGACAATTAAATAAAATGGTAAATTTATTTAATTTAGAGGAGGCAAAGGGGTAAAGTATTTATTAAATTAAATACTTTAGGACCCTTATGTAAGATGCAAGGTATTAATTAAACAAATAGTTTAATTAATATTGATAGAGGGGATGAGCAATTGGATAAATAAGGAGACGTGTTTGATCATATGGAAGTGATCAAATTGGATGTCTACAAATAGGTCGCTAAGTAGTGAGGAAATCACACTTAACATTTGAGCAGTTTTAACAATAGGTCATTGGCATAATCCTAAGCTTTAGTAAGTGAGTTTTTTCATAAGCTAGGTGGTAGGAAAGTTTCAGTGTTAGTTGGAAGGTAGAAGCATTGTGTCAGTATCATGGATACACCCATTAGGTTAACCTCTTATAAGTCACAGACAAATTTTCTGCGGGAGATTTCCACTAGGCGATTGAAGAGAATGACCAAGAATAAACACTCCTTGGTTTTGGTAGCCATAAAATGGGTTATGGGTAGGGATTATATAGAGTACAAGGAAAAATACCATGTGAATACTGATATCTGCTCACACTTTGTAGCGTCAATGTTAGACATTGGTATCCCCAGGCCCCTAACTCTGAAGCTGGTCAAGGAAATTTTTCCCAAAAAGTACTTGAATGGCCTAGGTGAGATTGTCACTCATGCTACATATGGGGTAGGCCTGCCAACAACCAGTGACCTCCATCGCTACATTGAGGAAGAAGCAGTAGTTGTATGGCTTCCGTTTCTTAGTGGATTCTGCCTTCAGACATGCGATGAGCATTAGAAGAGGGTTACCCAGGCCTTGCACTTTCTATTCCGTAGCTACAACATAATTCCATTCTATGACGTTGATTGGTATATCGACTTCAAGAACCTGGTGTTCCCCCTGCCAATGGTGGTTGTACCAAATGATGCTACTTCTGCTATTGAAGAACTTGCTGACGAAGATGTGGTAGGTGCTGCCGTAGAAGAAGTAGTAGACATTGCCATAGATGCGCCAATTGCTGCCTCCTGTGCTCTTGGATAAAACGCCTCCCTGCTCCTGGATAAAATGCCTCCTAGTTTCTTTGTTTTCTGTTGTTGAATCACCACCTATTTTTTCTTTTTGTACATAAGCTTGAAAAAGGCTATAAATATAGCATATATGAAAGAATAACTCATATAGTCGTATACTTTTTGGATTATGGCTTTCTCAGCCATTTTGCAATGTAAAAAACAAAAGAATATATATAAATCGACATATATCTTTATAAGAATCCATGGCTCTTTCTTCCATTCTACATATCTATTGTATGGACCCTTTTATTAGCGTATGTGTTCATTTTCCTTGCATATGGGTGTGTTTATATATAAAGAAATCTCGCTACTCTACTTTCTACAATGATGGGTTGTTTCTGCAAAAAAACTAACCAATTTCAAAAAAAGACCGGCCAACACAAAGGGAAATAAAATAAAAGCATTATTCACATATGTACAAAAATAGAACTCGACACTTAATGGAACAACTTAAGAAGAATCCCATTGACCGGAATTCCTAAGGGTTCCTGTTCCATGCTTTCTAACTTGAAAGTGTTATGCTCCCTGCATCGAATGATTTTAAAGGGGCCCTCCCATAGGCTATCAAATTTACCATGCTGACCTGGCTTAGCAGCCCTTTTATCATATTTTAGTACTAAGTCTCTGCACTTTAGGCCTTGGTCAGAAGCCTTCTTGTCAAACCATCGCTTGACCACTTTTTGGCGGTTTGTCATGGCTATTAGGGAATTCTCCCTTTTTTCTTGTACTTCTAACAGTTCGGAAAGCTGAACTTCCATGGTGCCATTTTGTTCTATCTGAGGGATTTCAACAGCTGGAGCGCTGGAATCTCCATAGATATAGGTAACAGTGCCTCTTTCCCCTATACCAACTCGTAAGGTGAAGTCTTAAGGACTTGCTTAGGATTTATGCAATTTTCCCAAAGCGCCGCTCAGAGGTTTTTATGCCATTCTCTTTAGTGTTCCAAACCAATTATTTGAAGTAGTTGAACTAGGTTCTTGTTCGTTGACTTTGCTAGGCCATTTCCCTATGGGTAATAATTTGATGATGTCTTAAGGAATATGCCATTTGCTAATGCAAAGTGACATACCTTTGCACCTAGGAAAGCTCTGGCATTATTGGAAATGATAGTATTTGGAAGACCAAACCTTGTCACCAACTCTTTGAGGAAATCCACTATCTTTGTCTCTGTTGCATTTTTAAATGGAACGACCTCTGTCCATCTTGTGAAGTAATTTGTTGCCGTCAAAATCCACTTGTGACCGACACTAGAAGCGGGATTAATCATCCCAATGAAGTCCAGGCCCCATTGTGCAAACGGTTTGTCCACCACTATAGGTTTGAGAGGCATTGCATAATTCTTCCTTCTATCAATAAAGAACTGACATTTTTTGCAAAATTTTTCCAAAGAGTGGGAGTCGTTCAAAAGTGTGGGCCAGTAGTAACTTGCACACATGATTTTGGTGGCTGTCATCTTAGTGGAGAAGTGTCTGCCTGCAGCACTGTTGTGGAACGTGTCAAGGATTCTCTTCGCTTGCTCTGTAGTAACACATTGCAGGAGGAGACTGTTACCTAATTTTCACCCACGAGCTCAATCAGGAAGGATAAATCATGTAGAAAGAGGTTCGAGAAGGCCAAATAAGGGAACACTTGCATCAAGATCACTTTTTCTAACTTATTTGCTTCTTGTGCAGATGCAGGGGAAAATGATGTTTCATTTTGACATGTGGATTAAATGTGGCTCCCAAGAGGGTTGAGCCCAGCGTGCATGTCTTCAGTTTGGGGGTGGGTTTTCGTTGTTTATGTTTTGCCTTGTATTTTCCTTTTTCTGTTTTGCTTTCTTCTTGCCTTTTTCCTTGTTATGTCGGGGGCAGAACCGGGTCGAGATCCGAACTTGGAACTTTTCCAAAGTTCTAGTTTCCATTTTTGTTCCGGTTCCAACCCTGGTCCTGCTCTTGCTTCTTTCTTTTCTTCATGGCCTGTGATTGAGGGAGGTCTCCTCCTTGGTTTCCCCTTATGTTTTTCTTCTTTTTTTCCTTTCTTCCTCGTGTTTTGTAGGGGGCAGGATTGGAACAAAATCCGAACTTGAAACTTTGGGGAAGTTTTAGGTCCGGATTTAGGTTCCGGTTTTAGTTGCGCTGACCCTTGTTTTTTCCCCCGTTCCAGTTCTGCCGGCCCTTTTTCCTTTCTTCGTTGTATTTTCTCTGGGGTTGCTTTCTCCCGTTTGTCTTTCTTCCTCTCATCCTTTCCTTTGTCTTCTTTCGAGTTTTGTTGGGGACGGGATCAGGTCGGAATCCAAACCTGAAACTTGAAGAAAGTTTTAGGGATGGATTTGGTCTTGATCCCTGTTCCACTGGGATTCATCTGTCTTTGCTTCTGCCCCCTTTCTCCCCCCGGTCCCGGTTCCGGTTTTTTCTTAGCCCCGCCCCCACCACTTTTGAAGAGTCTCAATGAAAAGAAGTGCCTTCACTAGGAGATGAGGACATCGACGTGAGGTCTCGTCGACCCGATGGAGTCTTGCCAATGGCTTTTTTGTGAGATTGGTATAACTCTGGCTGCTCGTCATGAGGTCTTGCTAAATGAATTAACATGTTGGTGTGACTCTAACCTCCCGCTTTGACTTCTCCTCGACATCCAAGGTCTTGTCGACATGGAGTAAGCTCGCTGAAGGATCTTTCCTTCGCTATAATGTCTCACCGACCCAATGAGGTCCTGCTGAAAGAGGGGAGTCTTGCCGATAGCGATCGGCTTGCCCATGGAAATGGATATCGGTCTAACTCCTGTAGCTCGATAAGAGGTCCCACTGACAGTCCTAAGCTATGTCGATAGCTACTATATGATGTGATCACATCAAGGAGATGTGATTAACCTCTGACCGATATGCGATTTTGTAGAGCAACCTTTGACCATCGAGAATGCGCTGTGTGAGTTGGCTCGGTGAAGTAATGGCGCTAAATCTAGCAGGTAAATCTGGTGTTGTTCCTCGGAGGTGGTTGACTAGAAGAGGCCATGAGTCACAACAACAGCTGGGGATATCGGCTGGAGAAGTGAAGCAGCATTAATGACCATGTTGCAGAGCATTTAAGGTGACTCTAATGAAATCCTGAGGGTGGACACGAAGGCTGCGAGTTAATGCGGTCGTTGTAAAAAATCTGAAGGCTATGCCCAGGGATGAGCTTTCATCGACATGAGCAGGGGACATGCATTAAATGCTTCATTGAATTCATTCCAAGCACTTCTAGGGTCGACGTGTCTAGGCGCCAACTCATTCTTGTAGACCCTAATGCAAGGGGCCGACACACTTTTGTATATAAGGCATTTTTTCCTTCTTGTAAATGAGTTCTCCTGATGCTTTTCTGAAGTCTGTGACTTCTACAGTCCTCTCTCAGATTAGCATAATTCTATAACTTGTTTTGGAGCATGATAAATAAAATTTACCTTGGTTACCATTGATGGTTCAATTTGCTTTCTGGTTCTTGCAAAATATTGTGCATCTTCAGGTGATCGATCAAGCTACTTTGTGAAATATTTTCTTTTCCTTATAGCTTTGTCTCATGTTAGCATGCCTTTCTTTGCAAAAGTAGTATTATGTAGGTTACAAATTGTGCTTACTTAATTGCACATGAGCCTTTTAATTTGTGAAAATCTGCTTTTCCTTCTTGAAGGTGTGTGCATGTCAAACCTGTTTGTGAAATACTTATGCATAATCTACAGAAACTTGTTGTGCAGTCCTATATCCATTATCAGTATTCAAGTGTAACTCGAGTATCTCATTGTTCATGTCAGTTCGGTGTATCACCATAGCATTAGTTTTATTTTATGCATTCCTTCTCCCTTTCCCTTCCAAGAATTAGTAGTTCTAGGTGATGACCCAACAAGGAAGCCGACCTTCTCTGGAGGTTGACCTCTGCTTACAAGAAACCCACATCTTAAGAGGTCTTCCCTTGTTACACTAAGGCGTTGGACATCAGGTTCAATAGGGTGCAACTTTAGGCGATAAGAGTTTTGGCATGCCCAGTGGGACAGTGAACTGCTTCTCAGTTCATGTTTATGCATTTTATTGCTACTGTTTGTGTGTGCAGTAGTAGTTTCAGCCTTTTGGAGGCACTTTCTTTACATACCTAGCAACTCCAAGCTCAAATCTTCTGGTTTCACAGGCACAAGTGTTGTTGGTTTGGAACACCCAGAGAATATTGCTGACTTGTTTGATGAACTTCCTCAATTTGTCGATGAAGATGAAGATCTCAGATGCATGATAGCATCTATGCCTGGTATGGAGCAACTAAATGATAAAACTCATCTAGATTTAATGCAAGATTATGAGTTAGATGATATCATAGAGGATTTTTGTTCCAACATAGATGATGAAATAGTATCATATGAAAGGGAAGCATGTGATTAGCCCATTCAAGTTGGTGAGACTATTGAAGAAGTTGTTGAAGATAATGCCTTGCAGCCTGTGAACTTATTAGATGAGCTCCCCCACCTTATTGAAGAGGAGGTGTATTCTGTCATGGACAAAGAGCATAAGGAATCACAGTCTGAAGATTTGTTTTCAGTTATCCAACAGGGATATTAGCTCCTTAGTCAAGAGGATCAGACTGTAGCAGCCAATGAACAACCTGCATATTACCTCCAATCAACATCTTTTCAAGGAAAAGATGAAGTTTTTAGAGATTAATGAGAGGCCAGCATGGAGAGTTCAAGCTTTACCCTTACCAGGGGATATCCAATCAGGTACTTAGCTCAGATGGAGTCCAATACAACACCAAGCACCAATCCTGTACCTACACATGAAGGTACAAAGAAAGAAGATATCCAGGATGCACTGACAGCCAAACAAGAGTATATTCAACTATTTTGTCCTCCTTTGGTTGATAATATGTATAGTTTGTCTAGTGAGGTAAGTGAGCTTGTTTGCCTCTTTCAAAAAGCAATGCATCATCTAGTTAAAAAAATTTCTGTGTATCATTTTTACTTAGTTGTCCTTAAGCATGCCAGTCATTATACTTTGAAAAGAAAGGGCAACTATTTCAGTCATCCTGTAAATGGTTTTGTTTGACCAATTTCTTACTGGTTAGTGTAGGGTAGGTTTAGTTGTTATTTCTTTCCCTAAGTGTTGTTTCAACACATGTAAATAGTTTTATTTTAGTTTTTTCCCTGCTTTCAATAAGTTTCCAAGTGTTCTAGTGAGTCTCAAGATGAGTTACAACCATGCAAGGTTGCTTCAAGTCTGTTTATGAGTTTTCCCATGACTCCATTCCCAATGGATAGGCCTAGGCTACTGGTTTCATGTTTAGCAGGCAAACATCCAACAAAGGTCGCCAGAAATTTTGCTAATTTTCACCCACGGGCTCAATCAAGCAGGATAAATCCTTAGATAAATCTAGATTAACCAATACCGGAGTTGCTAAAATAACATCCTTGAATTTTTCAAAGGCTACCTGAGCTTTGGTCATCCACTTGAATGCTTGATCCTTTTTAAGCATCAAGGTGATCGACTTAATTATTCCCGCAAATTCAAAAATAAACTTGCTAACAAAATTTACCTTGCCTAGGAAGGAATGAACACCTTTCTTATTCACCGAAAGGGGAAGTTCCTTGATAGCTTTCACCCATTCGGGGTCGATTAAAACTCCTTCCTTGGATAGCACATGTCCTAATAGCTTGCCTTGCGGTACTCCGAATACACATTTTTTTAGATTTAGGGAAACTATGAACTCCTGACACTTTTGAAAAACTATTTCTAAGTGGTCAAAATGATCATCCTTAGATTTAAAAAACATAGTAAGAACATCTAAATAGATTAGAATAAACTTATTGATTAGTTCGCTGAAAGCGATGTCCATTGCCCGCTGGAATGTTGTCCCTGCGTTGGATAAACCAAAAGGAATTTTAGCATATGCAAATGTTTCCCACTTTGTAGTGAATGTGGTCTTTTGCTGATCCTCGTTCTTAACTCATATATGATTGTAACTGGAGAAGTCATCCAACAGAGAAAACATTTCCGATCTTGCTACTGTTTGTAGGATTGACTCCATCGAAAGCAACAAATAGTGATCCCTCAGAGATGCTCTATTTAGGTCTCAGAAGTCCACACACAAGTGGATATCTCCATTCTTCTTTTGGACCGAGACCAGATTGGATACCCAAGTACTATGCTTGATTGAGAAGACAATGCATGACTCAATTAACTTGGTTAGCTCTTGCACCATTAGTGCTTCAATTTTTGGGTTTACTGACCTCTGCTTTTGTCGGACTGGTTTTGCACCTTCTGTCAGCTCGATCGTGTGCTGAATGATATTAGGATCATATCCCTCCAGATCATCGTAGGACCAGGCCACTACTCCATATTTCTCATAGAAATTGATGAGTCTTTCTTTATCATGGTTTGGGACATCTTTCCTGACTCGAAGGTTTCTGTCATCTAAGACTCGAAGGTCTACGTAATCACTTTTTTCTGCCATGAACTTCCGTCTATCATTTCTTGCATCATCACAATCAATTTTTTTTTGAGAGTAAACAATCCTTTCGGAAGCTTGTTGGATTTGAGCTGCATAATTTGTCCTTCATAAGCCTCGACAATATTTTGTTGAAGTTGATTGGCGAATTCCCTCAACTGTTGGATGAACAAGGCGATGTGTTTATCACTTTCAAAAACCTGCCAACTTTGATCATTGTCAGGAATCGCCAGTCGGACTATTACTCGTACAGAGTTTTTTGTTATGTATAAGGTCAGAGGCAGGATCAAACTAAGCACCAATCATGGCCATGTAGTCTGCGTCACCATTTTGTCCTCGAGGAACAGTCTAGATGTTGAAGGCTTCAAAACTCTCAACCAGGTCCTAGACTCAGTGCCGATAGGATCTCATGTGAAGATTCCTTGCCACGGAAATCCCTCAGACTTGGTTGACTACTAGTTCAAAATCTCCAAACACCATTAATTGCTTAATTCCCATTCGCTCTGCAAGGCTTAAACCTTAAACTAATCCTTCATATTCGGCCTCATTGTTTGAACAAGTAAAATGGAAGCGGAAAGACCTTAGTATCTTTTCATCTTGTGGGGATATTAAACATAACCCCACTCCAACACCTACTTTACCTCTTGCTTCGTCAAAGTACAACATCCATAGCTCATTTGCTTGGCTACCTTTGAACTCTTTGGCAACCTTCAAGAACACTTGGTCTTCATCATAAATTACATAGGTACCCAATCTTGTAGCATGATAATTTCTGAAAGGGTCACTATCCATATGTTCACTCAACAGAGCATCCTCTTGGTCATCTCGGTCTCCTCTCACCTTTTCCTCCTCTAGTAATTCAACGCAATACATTTCTTGCTTGGTGATAGAGGTATGCGTGACTTCAAAATTGAGTAGGGCTTCATCCACTACATGTTCAGAATGCAAAGCCTTTGATTCTGTCTTCATTTTTACCCCGTGCTTGGTTCTGAGAATCAGATGTGACCAATCCAATGACAGGTATATGCCCACCTTTGAAGTAAATTCTCAGGATAGATAGAGACTGAACATGGGAGGGACATCTATGATCATAGTATCTTGCGGCACTGTGATACTAGGGAAAGCAAATAGAGTTAAAGGAAGTGCCTTGATGACACCTATGGTTTCAACTTTGTTCCCATCAAGCTACATTACTCCCCTTTTCATAGGCTCATTGTCGAGTCCTAAAGCTTTGGCTATTTGTTTAGGCATAACCGTGGTGCTGGTGCTAGAATCAATCATAGCATTGTGCAATAACTTCTTTCCTATAATGAGAGTTAAGAAGAAGGGTTGGGGCTTAAACTTATCTCTAACTTCGGCAGGGGATTCTTTTGTATTGTTCGTAAGGACTTTAGCTGGCGGTAGTTGATTAACAACCTCTGCATTGGCTAACTACTCTATTGGCACTGCACTGACCTCTCCCTGAAGTGCCTTTTGTAATAGCATTTTTTGCAATGGGATAGCTAGAATGTCCCATAGAGACACATTAGCAGATGATTTATTTAATTGTTCTACCACATTAAAAGGTGGAAAACTCAGAGGTTTCTGCTCCTTAGCTCTTGTTATAATAATTTCCTTCCATGGTTGAGATGGTAGCGGGGTAGCGGAAATGCTAGGAATCTGATTGAAAGCACCTTTAAGTTGCGGTTTGGCTAGATGTGGAACAACTGACTCATTGGTAAATCTCCTCTTTGAGCACATGTTATAGTTAGATTGCACTTGCGGTGTTTTGGATATGAACGTATAATTAGCAAACACCATTTCTTCTTCCTCCATCCACGAGAAGAGCGTGTGATCATGAGTGATGTCAGATTCTTGTTCTAGAGACATCCTTTGCATTTGCGCAGTAAGAACCACACTCTCCATTTGTGCCGAGGGATATACATAACCCCGGTGGTCTGGCGTCGCGCCTTGGCTGCATTGTTCCACCACCTTTTGTTGTAAGTTGCCATGTGGAAAGTTCTGGGGCATATGCGCATCGCTGCAAGGGAAGCACCATAGATTGATGTCATCAATGAGGTTTTTCTGCCCCGCGGTCAATTCCCTACTCAATCTTGGTGAAGCACTCGTTAGCAGAGTAGGCACTGACACCATTTGGTTGACCGTCAAAGCTAGTGAATTAGTGCGGGAACTACCTTGGTACTGATTTTGCTGATATGAGGGCCATCCACCTTGATAAATTTAATAGGCAGGCTTCATAGTCATTGATTGGTTCCACTTGAGGGTGGTTATGTCATTTTCCATAGTCCGCAACATTTCTTTAAGATCGCTCATTTCATCTTTGGAAGAACCGGATGTAGAGGCAACATTTTGTGGTGCTGCCACATATGTGTACATTGATTGGGGAGTTGCAGGTGTGCTAGTTGACGCGACTTCTTGTGCGGGAATCAATATTTCAAGAAATATAGGCATGATAGGCTAAGGAGGCAACTTTCCACAATCTATCAAATGATTCTCGGCTTTGACAGCGACACCATAAGCATTTGGTAGAGTAGCTCCTCCCAAAGACTTGATCATCATAGAAATGTCAGGATTGATGGACTTCAGATAAAATATGAATGCCAACTCAGGAGTCGGGCGTATAGTAACAGGGATCCTCTACCAATTCGTGTGGAATCAGGCATTAAAGTCTATTAGAACTTCCTGGGGAGCTCATTTTATGACAAATAGTTGATAATACAGTGAAGAGCGATCTCCATCATTTGAGAACCTCTCATAGAACAGATCTTCGAGCTCATCCCAGGTGCAAATAGTGCTAGGTGACAGCGTTCGGTACCAATCTAGTGCCTTGCCTTTAAAAGACGCAGTGAGAAGCCTTAGGGCTACATTCTGTGCTATGATCCTATGCACCAGACACACGTCTGCCACATCTTGTAGATGTTTTGCAGGTGTTCTTGAGCCATCTCTGGTAAACTTTGGTATAGCTTTCATAGATGAAACCGTGATAGCACCCCAGAGAGTGGGTGCTACTGGGGCTACTAGGGGACTTCTGGTGTCCCATGCCACGTAATTTCTATTGGCGATTGACAACATGGTTAGAGGAACGGGTGGCAGGAGTGGAACAGTTACCAACTAATTTGTGGCCTGCACTGTTCCCAGTGGAGGTAGTGGTAAACTGGGGTTGCTTGCAGTTTGGGATCTAGTTACAGGCCGATGGCTCATACACCCTTCTAAAAACCAAATTAATTTAAGCTTTGTCCCACTGGGCGTGCCGAAAAAAAGAACAAACTGTTGATGCAAAAATTTGACAAGGTAACAGTGTCTTATGGGAAACTCAATTTATGGGAGACATTTTGTGCTAAACACTTAGTGACCTCTGGGTTTTTAGAGAAGCCGACTTCTTCTATAATGGGGGTTTGGAAAGGGAAAAGAAAACAAATATAATAAAATAAAGTCTAACCTAAGGCGATGTGCCAAGATGTAATGATAGGCATAATAAATCATAGATCTAAGGGCTCGATTGGTATTTGTAGTGTTCCAGAAGAGCATAAATTGAAAATCATAGCACAGACAATCCATTTATTGACATAAAATAACATTGCATACATTCCCACTTCCAAGAAGAGTCATTAGACATGATCTAGACCAACAAACTTGCATTCAATATATATAGAAGTTCTCAAATGAAATGTCCAGACAATAAAACACAATTTATAGTTTAATCAAATAGCATGAAAGAACATAAAGGCCAAACAATTGGCACAGTCTGAAAGTCTTTTGCAATAAAATAAAATAGTAATAAAGGCCTGACGTCTTTTCCTAAAACCAGTGTTCCTTCAAAATTTTGAACCCTTTCTCTCAACAGAGAAAAGTTATATAGCAGAAAAACTCCCACCGCTTCGGAGAATAGCCACCAAAAATATTTTGCTATCCCCTGGAAATGATGTAGAAATAAGAAGATTCCCCAAGCTGTTGCAACATAAAAGATTCGAAACCAATCATTTGGTCATTCTAGGCACAGGTGCATCTCCTGCAAATGATGGCGGTGGTCCTGACAAGGTTAAAACAGACAAGTGTCACCATCCCGTGCAAATGATTATGATATGCGGTGGCTAATCGCAACATTTAATTTTCCTGATTCATCACCCAAATACGAGATCTGCCAAATAGGCACGTGGCAACATTTTGCTGCCCGCATGAACCTTTATCTCTCATTGCTGAAGACTTACGCCAAGGCTACACGTGTTGAGTGGGAAAAGCTCTATCCAAAAGTGGAGGAAGCAATCATTGGCCGGGTGCAAAGGAGATGTGTGGCAACATTTCGCTGCCTACGGTCATTATTTCATCCCCTTGTTGAAAGATTTGCGAAGGGTAGACACGAAGCAAGAGTGCATCACAAACAACAATTATGGGGCCCGCCAGATTTCTTTGGGAACGAGAGCACGTGGCACTCGAGCGGAGCCCGATGAGGAAGCAAAAAGGAATGATAAAAAATGGCCCGCAACTACGACACATGGAAGTATAGCAAGGATTCCTGAGATGCAAAAGGAAGGGAAAACCTTCAGGGTGCACAGAGCAGACATGTGGAAGGGGGGAAAGCAGACTTTGATAAAAGGCCAAGTGGATTTCCTACGATGCGTGGGCCGATACATAGAGGAAAATACACCCAAAGGGAGCTCGTTGAATATTTATTAACAATTACGAACCCTTAGGCTTGGATTTGTCTTAGAAATCTAAGTCTAAGGAATTTTCTTATTGCTTTCTTGAATTCATTTTAAGGTCCTTGGATGGACCTTTCCACGCTGGTCCTCTTTTTTTCTATTTCAAACCTTGGGTTGGGCTAGCAAATGAAATCAACATAACAAGATAATTTTTTAGGATAAAAGCCCTTAGAATAAGTTATCCAAAAAGTATAATTTTGAATATATTTAACTTATTTATTATATTTATCTTTTATTTTCTAGTGAACTAGAGAAATGGAGAATTTAAAAAACATTTTACACATAACATATTGAAGTCCTTATTTTAAAAAAAGAAGTTAATTTGGATATATACAAAAAAATGTTATAGAATAAATTTGTCTAAATTATAATTAATCTCACATAAAAAATTAGTAATAAATAAATGTAAGAAAATTACAAAAAAAATATATGTGCACTAGATATTGGTGTTACCAATCCATGTGAAGAATATATAAATTTATCAATTTTGTAATAAAATGCATTATAGAATAAATGTCACTTTTTAAAAGTACTATTAACTATAAAAAATAAGTTATGATATTAAAAAAATTATATGTATGTATGTATGTATGTAGGATCTACACATGAAATCTCAAGAATAGTTAGCTCACATCATCTTCAAATTCTTAATGGTTTAGTTGCTATAGGTGACAACAGGTGAAAATTTAGTAAAACAAGCTAATTTCATTTTTTTACTATGACCAAAAAGTGGGATACGCTATTATGGGATCACCCTTATGTTTGTGTCAAATTATGTTGCTAAGTTAGTCTACAATTTCACTCAACAAGGGTCAAAATGTTATGTTTAAATATAATAATTTTATCCACACGGGATACCATGAAAGAGAAGGATTGTTAAGATGAAATTCAAAATTCCAATCCAAGAGGTAACATAATTATCCACATGTAGCCCATGTACCATATTTTAGTATGGATTGAGCATGTTCAATAGATTTAAGCATACACAAAACATATCCTTTTTGTAAACCTCCTATTGTGCTAATCTACTAATCCCCATTTTCCCAATTCATTTGAACCTACTAAAAATATTTATGTTGGCACCTCTCTTAAAAAGAACAAAATTATAATTTGAGTTTAGCATTCAATAATGATATTAATAATACCATAAGAAGATGGAATTTCAAAGTTTCATCATGTTTTTCTCCAAATTGGTGGTAAAAAATTAGTTCTTCCTTTGTAAAGTTATTATCTACTCTTCATCATCAACTCCCTTGATTTGGTCATCAAATTTGGCTTCAAGTACTTCCATTTTAGTTTGTCTTTCACTAAATTATTTAAGCATGCAATTCCCAATAAATTTATTCTCTAATCTTCATCCTCAACTTCCATTTTTTTGTCATCAAATTTGGCTTTAGGTACTTCCATTTTAGTCTATATAGCTTTCTCTAAATTCTTCCAACAAGGGTTTTCCAATGCATTTGAATGATTTGAGGCTTTGAATCTTATTGTGTGTTGATATATCAAGAATAAAAAATGTTTGACTCTCTTAACTATTGTGCATTTGTCTTTAATTACAATGGAGCATTGAATTATAGAGAATGTTTATAAAATTTGTTTCCTAGTCATTTTCTTTTTCATTGTTCTCATTATGCCCTAATTCTCATTATTTTTTGCTAAAGTATTGTTAGCTTCATCTTATATAAAACAACATTGTTTAAATTTTATTTTGAATTTTTGAATGAAACCTAAACCCTTTTACTATCATCAAAGAATTGTTAGCTTTATCTTATATAACACAATATTGTTTAGATTTTATTTTGAAATTTTGACTGAAACCTAAACTCTTTTAGTGTCATCAAAGAAATAGTATGTTAATGTTATCGTCATTATAATGATCAAGCCTTTTAGGTAGATTCTACATAGTCATTATGGTGAAATATCAATGTCACACATGAAGAATGATGAATAATAATTAGGAATAAGGTTTTAAGTTTCTTTTTCCTTGTTATATTTCTATTTTTGTTACCTTTGGTTTGAGCTAATTAGTTAATGGAATGATTACTTTAAATTAAATGTAACATTGCTTTCAAAGTCATCAAACTAGGAATCTATAATTGTATTAAGTTAAATGTATTGTTGGGAATAATATTTGATACAATTTCACTCTTTTTGGATATGAGATTGATTAATATTTTAGACCTAGTTGTTAGGAAGGTATATTAATTCAAGTTTACAATAGTGAAAACATGGCCACTTTTTCTTTTTGTAATTAGTATTGAATAGCGATTAGATCTTACCATTACAATATAGTTGAAAGTATAAATAATAGTTGAAGAATAACTATATTGATTAGTCTAATAATTCATTTTCTCAATTACAATACAATCCGAAAAAAATAATCTTTAATCTTTAGACTAAAAAAACATCATTCTATAAAAGAAATAAAAACTTAAAAAGATTCATAAACAAATATGAAACACAAATCTTATAAATATAACTCCAATATCAATTGAATATATAAATCAAATAAATACCATCTACCTTGATATTTTGCTTTCTTTTATTCCCAACAAATTGTTTACTTTATTTGAAGGGACAGTATATAATGACTCAATGGATTGAATACAATGACTCAAACTCTCTGGATTGAATCTGCACTTTTCATGTTTAGTAATTTGCATGTTAATAAATTTCCAACAAACAGTAAATACTATAGTCAAATTTCTGCATATGATAATTAATGAGTTCATGTGAATTTATGAGCTTTTTGAGCCTCTTTATGGCAATTTGAAATTTAATATAATGTGGACATACTATTTATTTGAATGGATTACCAGCATGATAGGCATTGAGTAAATTATTATATTATATTCAACATAAAGTTGTTGACAATTGAGTAGTGAATGATTTGTTGATTGTGGATCAAAATGAATAATATGGATCATTTTAGTAATGGATAAATGCTGTATTTTTTTTTAATAGTTTGGATGAGATCAATCTAGTAAGTCGATTGAGAAATGTTTCTTTTTTATTCTGATAGTATATTTTGAAAAAGAATTTAAGTTTTTTCATTTTTGTCTTTATTTTAAAACATTCATGTTTATCTTTGCATAATTTCAAGCATGTGTAAAATTGTTCCATGCGCTAATTTATATCTGCACATATTTAAGGATGAAGAGAGATTTATTATTGTATTAAAGAACCGTTCAATTTTTACAATAATTAAGAAAAATACTGTACTGATTTTTTTACTTTAAATAAAAATACTACATATTATCTTTATTTTTAATTATTCTTATTTTATTTCAAATTATATGTAAACTATTTCAGACTTATTTTCTCCAAAACTTGATCTATCTTAAGATGATTATTTTATAAATATGAATGATTTAGAAGGATAAATCAATCATAAGATACATCTTATAAAGAAGTGTGACTGAAATTAAAGTTTAAAGGCCATTTATTTTTTATTTTTTATATAAGATGTATTGGTCATTATTGAAGGGTTAAAAATTGGTCTTGGTTTCATTCAATGCAAAGGTGCAGATGTACAATAATTATGAATGGATTTATAAGTATTTAATATGCTTGTTGGAACATGTCATATTCATTGAACAAACACTCAGTCATACAATCCTTAGGATAAGAATCTGATATTATTGTGACGACATCACAATCTATTTGTAGAGTATTTCATTGATTAGAAACTGGATAAATTTTAGCAGCTGTATAGATGTTATTGGTCAGTAGATAATGTATAGCAGTCTTCTGAAGTCTATCAAGAAAATACAAACCATTGACTTTGTATTTTAGTGAATGTTATTATTTGGATAAGAAATTATACTAATCGTGAGATTGATTGATCAGTCTTGTGAATTATTAAAATTGATTTGAATGATTGGTTGAAAACCTTGTTTATGCTAGAAAGGCCATTGAAAAGTATTAGTTTTTGGATTGTGATTGACAATAATACTAAGGATTTTTAGAAGATTTATGATGTTTTTGATGATTTTATCATTCTTAAAGAGGCATGGCCAGGTGTTATGGGAAAATCAGATTGCTTTTGAATTATATTATTATACTTAGTACCCTGAAAATTATACTAGTACTTTGCTTAACTTCTTTTTCTTGTATTTAAGCATTTTCAGAGTGGAGATTTAAATCAAATCAATGATTGACCCCCGAAGGACAAGTTTTTATCCATGGTCTAGATTAAGTAAGAACTTATTAGTCTTAATTACAAATTATAAGAGTAAGGGTTGCATGCAAATTAGTTATTTCATGTTTTTTATTATTTGGCGATTGTGTATGATAAATCTGTGTTAAATAAAGTATTAAATAATTGTTATGTTTATAAGGTTATAAAGGAAATGATAGAATAATTTGTTGAAGTCATCAAATAATTTACATGAATAGGAATATTCTTCAACATCAAAAAATATTTTATATGTAAGAGAGTATAAATGAAAATACTTTATGTCAATAATGATACAATGTACAAGATGAATAATGTACACAACAAAACTTGTTTGTATAGAAAAAGGTGAGACATAAAACATCATAAGATTATGAAATTTATCATAACCATATGATTTTAGACAAAAAATAAATGTTTGAACAAATTGGGTGCAAAAAAGACCTAAAAGTGAATTAGTTAAATGCTATATCCCATTCAAACCAACATCCCCCTTAAATGCAACTTAGGGAGGAAAACTAAAAGAGAAAAAGAATCAAATGTGTGTCTTAACAATAAGGCTTGATGAGGTACTCATGTGTAATATGTCTCTCAAAAGTATATCAAACTTAGA
>VDFB02278518.1:0-47726 GCA_007258455.2 Sequoia sempervirens
ATACTTAGTACCCTGAAAATAATACTAGTACTTGCTTAACTTCTTTTTCTTGTATTTTAGCATTTTCAAAGTGGAGATTTAAATCAAATCAATGATTGACCCGAAGGACAAGTTTTTATCCATGGTCTAGATTAAGTAAGAACTTATTAGTATTAATTACAAATTATAAGAGTAAGGGTTTGCATGCAAATTAGTTATTTCATCCTTTTTATTATTTGGCGATTGTGTATGATAAATCTGTTTTAAATATGGTATTAAATAATTGTTATGTTTATAAGGTTATAAAGGAAATGATAGAATAATTTGTTGAAGTCATCAAATAATTTACATGAATAGGAATATTCTTCAACATCAAAAAATATTTTATATGTAAGAGAGTAGAAATGAAAATACTTTATGTCAATAATGATACAATGTACATACAAGATGAATAATGTACACAACAAAACTTGTTTGTATAGAAAAAGGTGAGACATAAAACAACATAAGATTATGAAATTTATCATAACCATATGATTTTAGACCAAAAAAAAAATGTATGAACAAATTGGGTGCAAAAAAGACCTAAAAGTGAATTAGTTAAATGCTATATATCCCATTCAAACCAACATCCCCCTTAAATGCAACTTAGGGAGGAAAACTAAAAGAGAAAAAGAATCAAATGTGTGTCTTAACAATAAGGCTTGATGAGGTACTCATGTGTAATATGTCTCTCAAAAGTATATCAAACTTAGAGAAGAGCCCCCCCCCCCAAAAAAAAGAGAAAGAAAATGCAAAAAGAAAACATGTACAAGTGAAGGAATAAGGACTCAAGATGAGTCCCAAGGACAAATTCCTTCACCCCTATCATTAATCGTAAGTGAAAACAATGAGGCAATGACAAAGGATTTGAGAAGATGTTTGCAATCTACTCCATAATAGGCAAATACTCCAAGCAAAGAACACCATCTTGGATGAGTTACCAAATAAACGCATGTGGGTCTTGATATGATTAGTCTACAGATGCTCCAATAGGTTGTATAATATGTGAATGGAACTTTTATTATCACACCAAAGAGTACTAGGATGATCGAGATAAATTTTGAACTCAATCATCAACTGTTGAGTATAAAGAACCTCCAAGCCGTAACATGCCCATTGTTCTACTTAGTAACTTTCCTAAGTTTTAACCTCAAGTAAATAGTTTAAGCATCTAACCATTATGAGCAATAAAATTCTTCTTTCAAAAATATAAAGATAGCATGTACATTTGAAATAATATCTTTCTAAAGTTTTTCATTGCATCAAAAAAATTATTACATCTTTCCAAGTAATGAAATTACTTAGTACATGATAACATGATATCATTTCTCTTTTTACAATCTTTCCATCATGATGGATACAAAATACATAAACAAGGCTCCATGGAGCTTACTAGCAAAAGAAGTACAAATAGTCCTGGTAATCTCCATCCAAATCTTGGTCGCCTACTAATGAGGAGAAGCATCACTCAAGCGCTTTTCTACCAACCTTGGACTAACTACGATCCCCTACACAACTATCAAACTGATAGATGGCCCTACCCTTTGACGAAGAGATTGGTTTGATAACCTCAATAAATATTGACCTTTTTTGAGCTTGGTGTTGTGTCCTACATATCTAGATCTGTCACATAGTGGCTACAACCTACATATATGACATTCCTCAACCTAGTATGTAAATCTAGATCATAGTAATCTAGCAGTATAAACTATGGAAACTTACACTACTTTGGCTAAAGTATTTATCCCCCAATATCTCTAGTGGACATAATTTACTTCACCCACCTTCCTAGCTCAATTTGTATTTTACTATTCATAATCTATGCATAGGCTATCCTCTTCATTGGATTATCCTAACCCCAGGAATAACCTATTACCTCTATGCTTAACTAACTCATCTACCAAGTAAATCATAGTACTCAAAGACTCAACTAGTTTAAACAATTAGCTATGAAAGCTATTTTCCCAATATAGTATTTATTCCCTCTACATCCACCTTTTCCATAAAATCTTGCTTTAACACATTGTTGTAAAATTAACAAAGCATTCAAAAGTGAAAGGAGATAAAATTCAACAAAGCTCTAGCTCTCTGCCTCAAGAAATTAGGGTTTTCTCCATTCATGCACTTGTAAGTTGCAATTTTCTTCTGCCTTACTCAATTTTATACAAAGTCACATGTAATTGCTAGTTTTAAATCTAAAATAGTATTCTAGGGTTGTCATAAGCTTGAATTACATTGTTTGTGTTCACAATGTTCATAAATTATCCCTAGTTTCATTTTCTAGTTGTGTCGAAACCCTTGAATCGCCAGTTAATCCATAGAAATCACTTAGGAAGCCCTAATCTCACCCAATTACCACCAAAATGTCACCCCAAGGCACAATCCTTTGGGTCCACCCCAAAAAGAGCCATCCACGATGACCTTCTTGTCAAATTGTCTAGTTCAATGAATGATAGGGTCAATAGTAAACTAAAATTGCAAGGCTTGAGAGCTGATAAGGGCTTAGTTGATAGTTATTATGGGGTTAAAGATGCAAAGATTAATTGTTTTGGTTGGGAGCTTTTCAAGTACTAGTATGGCAAGAGGAATGCCTCGGTCCCAAGCTGCAATTGTTAGAATATGGATTTAGGAAAATTGGTCATCTCAAATGTATACCTTGATATTGACATGCTCAAAGCAATTGCATCCAATTATGATGAGAATATCAGACTTGTAAGGACATACTAGGGTGTTGAGATTGTAAAATTGGATAGACAATCAATTATTGATGTCTTTAAGTTGAACCCTAATGCCAATAAGCCCATCAACCTTAAAGATTTAAAAAGAGAATATGAGAAAAACAAGAGCACCTATAGGGTTATGTTGCTTCCAAGGTTTTGGATAAAGGATAAAAATAGGAAAATGGTCAAAATATCCCCTACAAACCAAGAAATTTTTTGATTTGATGGTTTTGAGGGGTACTTTGTCCAAACTTATTATACACTTTGTCAAGTTCTAGGGTTTGCTCCTTTGCAAAATATGCCAGTGGATTTTATGCTCTAGGGTAGTGAGTGCTTTCATATTGTATCAAGAGACTGTTCTTTTTCTTTTAAATTCGAGAAGCATCCCTTCCACATAAAACTAAAAACAATCTCAATGTAAAAATACTATAATAATAAACTACAAATAAAGACATAATTGATTCTCCTCTTAATTATTTCATTCTTCTTCCTTATAAGAATATTATTCTCCATATCTACAAGAAATGTGGATGTCAATAAAAAATTAGCTTTTGATATATCTTATATTAAAAAGACTTGAAATATCTTCTTGAATAAAGAAGATTATTTCCTAACAAGAAAAATGTAATATACTTGTTGTAATTAGATGATACTTTATCTAAGATATTCTAATGTTTATGTCTTTTTCTCATACAACTTTATCCTAAAAATAAAGTTAATTTTACATAATTTTTTATAAGAATAATATTAAATAATTGAAATTCAATTGACAATACCAATGGTTGAACTCTAGATGAGAGTCAATGGCAATATGACTCTCTCCACTCCCTTTATAAAATTATTAGTTAATATTATCCATGACATATTCCTCTAAATCATTGCACATTATCCAAATACAAAGAAAGCAAAAAAAAATGATTTTGAACTTTATCGTGGTAAGACAAACAACCACTTGCCTAAAACTGGCATGCCAATGATCCTTATCCTATCTAATACTTGGCTCTTTAGATGCCACTTCCCCAATATTGTATTTGTAATCATGAACTCCCTTTGCATTCTTGGTATGAACATGCAAATTCTTCTCGAACGTGTTAGAGAAAATTCCTAAGTTTGCTAAGAACTTTCAGATGAATGGCATTGCATAAAACAATTTGGAATGCTTTATTGTGTCCCATCTATCTGAACTGGGATACCCCAAACCATTCAATTAACAAGATCTAGCAATACCACTTTGTTGATTGGTCAAGTGGATCCCAACTTTTGTCATTTTATATCGATCAGACTTGACTTGATGAACAAACAATTAGAACACGTAAACCATTTTTTCTATGGTAGTCTAGTCAAAAGAGGAAATGGCTGTATTTGATCACTCTATCAGATCTACACACAAATCTTAACTATCTAAGTCTTCATCATTGATCAAAAGTAGAAAGAAAAGATTTTCACAACACTTGAGAAGGCAAGTTTTGGTCCATAGAAACAGACGTCATGTACATAGCAGAACTTATCATCCATACTAAAGCATTGATTTGACAATAGAAATGGAAATTGGTGAGCCAAGACCTGCTATTATTCTTTGCCACAAGGAAGATGCATTATTGTAGCTGCAATACAATCTGGTTTTTGTTGGATGATAAATGGCATCCAAATAGAGAGAAAAAATAAGTTCCCAAGAGCTGAAACCCAACCATGGATGCCAAAATTGACATTCTTAGATTAGGTGGATTGGAGAGAATTGAGTCACGTGCATGTATAATATGAATTTATTATCTAATTTGAGAAAAATTTAGTTTGCATCATCATCACTTGAAAGACATCACTTCCTCCAAAACATAAGCACAAAACTATAGCTATTAATATCCAAATAAAGGAAGAGCATGGTCTAGAAGTGTAGAAGGAACATGAATAGAGTGCATGGTAGGATTCACTATAAACTAAAGTAGAGAATACTATCTAGAGATCAAGAGAAAATGTTAGGAAAATGAAGGTGTCTCAACTTTTGATTTTTTCATAGCGTTGATTTTTTAAATGTTGCTAATTTTCTCATATTGTCTTGTGAGTTACAACTTGCAGTTTCTTTTTTTGATGAGGAATCAAGTTGGAAAGATGATTTTATAGGTGGAGTTGTGCATGAAGGCATTTTCTATTTCTGTGTTGAGTTTGCATGGAATGTGAGTTTTCGAGGTGCAGTTATTTTGGCAAATGCATGTTTTGTATGTGCAACTTTGGTGACAATTGGAAACTTACCGTTATGCGTGTGCAATGGTTTTGGCGCTTTCCATGTTGCATCTTTATTCTTTGGAAGTCGATTTAGAAATGTCTAATTTGTGCATTGTAAGCTCTATAAATATGATATTTTGTTTGGGGAGTTATAAGAGGAGAGATTGAATTCAAAGGGGTTATGTTGGATTTTCTCCAAATAGAACGGGATATAAATCTCCATGTAAAGGCTTAGAGCCTACAATTGTATTGTAATGGTGTATTTTGTTGCTGAATAATACAATGGATCTATGCTTTTGGAGGGTGGGGTTTTTTGCCCAAAAGGGTTTTCCGCATGTAAATCTTTTTGTTCATGTTTTATGTTTTATCTTTCATGTTTGATGATTCTGTTTATTGAATTTGTTTAATGCATGTTGTTGAAACTGGTTGATCATGCAAGATCTAAAATTGCATGAACTTTCCTCTAAGGATTAATAGCGGGAAATAAACTATGTTTGATTTCACTTTATGACATAGTAGTATGTGCTTTTTGAGGTTCTTTGAAGAAACATAAATTATCGAAGACACCTGCTATTTTTAGATGTTCGTTTTGGGATGAATCAATTTCCCTTCATTTGGTATCATAGCTTTCTTTTGGGATTTTATTTTTTCTTGCATGTGCAGGTTTTTGAGTTGCATGTACTTGCATGGAATCACATGTGGCTTGCATGTTCTTGCATGATGATGCATGTAAGAATTCCTGTTGTTTCTCGTTCTGGGCATTCCTTATGTGAATATTTTTTAGCCTGGCAAGTTTGAGAAAATTTGAAGGAATTGACTGAAGATTGATCATTTGGTGAGTGAAAGCTTTTGCTTTTTTTTTTTTTAGTTTAAGGAGGCAACACACAACTTGAAGGATGGCGAAGACAAAGAAAGTGGAGTTAGTCATATTGAAATGATGTGATCTGAAGCTCCTAGTTGATAGCAGTATAATCCTGATGCATGGGGTGTGTTTTTTATGCTTTTTGGTTGTGTTGCAACAAAGCTTTCATATTCAGTGTTTGTGTGAGAGGCTCCTTGATAATATGGAGAAGCTTGTTTTTCAACTATGGAGTAATGTGCTTATGCTGGCTATTTTTTCCTGGTATTGGTAGGCATTATTTTTTGTTACCCCAATTGCATGTAGGCTATGGAGTTGATCATTGGATTATATGGAAGCTTCTACAATAGTCTATCTCTCTTAGATGCATGTGCATATTGGTGGTTGTGGAGTTGGCTTGAAATGGGCCTGGAGTTTCTGAATTGCTTTCTCCTTTTGTGGGTGCTTTATACTTGCATGGCTCGAATTCATGTTCTTTGGATATGAGGGTTTTATAGATTGTCCTAAAAAATAAAAAATTATGGTTATGCTCATCTATGATAATCCATTATTCTGGTTTAACTACCACTAGTAGAAAAATAGAAATAAATGACTAAAAAAACTACTAAAAATTGCATATAAATGACTAAACTTGGTCACATGACCAATAATAGTTTATTTCCGGCCATTTATAACATGACCAAATTTATGAATAAACCATTTTTAGTCATTTGTTTGGTCATTTTGACTAATCAATTTGGTAGTATATTGAGTCATTGATTTAGTCATATATTTAGTCATATTTATTCACTGAGCTTGGTCATGTGACCATTAGTAGTTTATTGCCAGTCATTTATAACTCGACCAAATTTATGACAACAATTTTTAGTCATTTATTGGTTGTTTTGATTGATCAATTTGGTAGCATATTTTTAGTCATTGATTTAGTCATATTTATTCATTGATTTCTGTCAATTCGTAGTATATTTATTCACTAATTTATGTCAATTGGTAGTATATTTAGTCAATTGGTAGTTTATTTAATTATTTACATTCATTGATTTCTACCTAAAAGTACTGGAAATGAGACAATGCTTTTGAGGTTTAAACATAAAACACAAAAAAACATAATCAATCATTCATTTACACATAATGAAATGCTATTAAGCAAAAATACTAAAATTTTATTGAGAAAAGGTGTTCTTACAATAGATGCACGACCTAAATATGTGTCTTTGCTTTGAAAAATGTGTTACAAAGTGTGTTTCTCAGTGTCGTGACTGAGAAAATTGAGTTACAATGCTCTATTTTTTGCTTATACAACTCCAAAACATGAAAGAACTACTTGAAAAATGAAGCCCAAGGGTCCTATAATGATTTTACCCAATGCATTGTGTACATGTACATCCTGACTTCCTTCACTCACAAGATGCTCTAAAAATTGTGTCAACAATCGAGGCCGGTTCCTGGAATAAACAAAGACAAAACAAGAATTGTTAACTTAATATAAACCTTATCTAAATTAAAAAGCAGCTTTGGAGATTTTATACATTACCTTTTTCTTGCATTCTTCAACAAGTGGTTCAACAGGAAGGAGAGAATGAACATAAAGAATAAGACCTTTGATGAAGTCCTCGGACAATCATCATCAAGTAGCCGACAACAACTAAAGGAGCATTGCTTGGATTTACTTGATCAACAATAAAAAAAGAGTAAACAATTTAGTCCTTTAAATGCATGTGCAAAACTCACACAATAAGAATGATAAAGGTTGATATTGTAACCAATATTTGTTACATTAGCCCTTTTCCAATAAATAAGAATGTCCTTTAAGTTATATTAGTTCTCCATTGTTAAAAAGACATGGTACCAACAATAAATTTCACGTGGCATGTATAAAATATTTTGGTACACATGGTAGTCTTTCAGACATTATTAGTAACATGATAAATATGGTCTATTAATAGAACTCTTTTTAGAAAATAAAGATCTCTAAAATGAGTGACCTGTGACTTGAAGATCTCTTAAACTAAAGAGGCATATCATTAGAAAAGATACAACAAAGACTTCATGTTGCAAGACCATCAAGATACTCCACTCTACTCCACACACCACACCACTGTGCTATAGAAACAATCATAACATTGTAAGTAGAGACTTGCAACTAATCATGTAAGTAGAAGGGATATAAGGACAAGAAACATATAGAAGCACTGTCTAAAATCATGAAATGGCACCATCAAGTTAGAAGGCTTACTGTCACACCATCAAAGAACTAATGCCATTAGGAATGTGAGACATAATACACATGGATCTGTATATTGTCTTTGTAATTGCTTCCATTACAAACCAACTGCAAACAAAGAAACTTATGTTTGAAACCAATGAGGAAAGCATTCATGTATGAAACCAAGTAACCACTGTTAGAAGAAAATGAAGTAAATATGCCATTTTTCACTGTGCATTGACAATAGAACTGGCTCAAAAGACCATACCTATTCACCTCTGATCATATCAAAAAATGAAATTTCCCAACCTTGTATCTCTTGTAATCATACTATCACACCTCTTACAACTTTCTGAAGCATAAATAACAATACTCACTTCCACTAAATATCTGAATGATCAAGAAACAAATTTGACATAACTTATATTTATAAGTACCTTACCTTGCATCAACTTTTATCAACACCTTTGAAACTTACCTTGCATCAACAAACACCATTACCAAAAGGGCCAAGAAACATCATACAAGAAATCAAGAAGTGTTCATGTAACATCTCACATCCTCCGTAACCCAACCCTCCAAATCTTGAGAAAGATTCCCTGGTAACTGTCCCAGTCATCCACCAACCAAGTCCTATTCTTCTTAGAAGTCCATTTGGCCAACCCGTCAACCACCTTATTCCATTCCTGAGGGATATGAGAGAAGGTGAGAGAATCCAGTAAATCCCCAATTCTAGTGATCTGCTTAGCCACCACCGTAAGCTGCCAACTGACATCATCAAACTGCCATTTATTTATCAAGTCTACCACCACTTGAGAATTTGACTCACAGATAATCCTTTTCCATCCGAGGGAATATGCCATCTTTAAAGCCAAAAGAATTTCCAAGGCCTCCATAAGGTTATTAGAGTGCTTCCCCCTATACTCCAAAAAGAAGAACACCACCACCCCAGAGCTACCTCTGCCCACCACACCAACACCAACGTGCCCAAGATTACCCCTTGTAGACCCATTCGTATTGATTATAAGAACTTCAGTGGGAGGGAACATCCAATGCCCCCCTAAAGACCTTCCCTCTAGAACACCTTCCTCGCCCAACCTTGGGCCTTCCAGTACCACCAATAGAAATCCCCAAATTATGAATAACACAGTATCTCCAGGATCCACCGGGATTGACAGGTCACATTTTGCATACAAAGTATCCTTCAAGGCCCTAAGAATACAAGACCAAACATGAACTACCGACAAATTCTTATCCAAAAAGATCTTGCAGTTGCACTCCAACCAAATATGCCAAATAATCAGATTGGGGCCAATAGATCACGCTGCGTGCAAATACGAAGTCTTCACCAAAATGGATCCAATGTTTCGCCACAACTCATCCAAAGAAGAGGGGTGCTTGCATGGAAAATTCCAGGCCTTCCACCAAAAATGCCAAATATTCCCAGCAAAGGAGCACTGAAAGAAAAGATGAGGAACATTCTCAACATCTTTTAGACAAAGGAAACATAATGAGGGACCTTGGAAGCCTTGCTTACAAAGGTTATCCCAAGTCAAGCACCTACCATACACCACCAATCAAGAAAATAAATTGCATTTTGGCCAAGAGAAGTTATCCCAAATATTTTTCCACCAAGGAACCTCTGCTTTGCCTAGTGCCTGTCTATCTAAAACACAATACCCTGATGCAACAATGTACTACCCTTTAGGACCTAGACCCCAAGCCAACAAATCCCTCTCCAAAAAAGAACAACAGACTCTGTAGGCCAAAATAGCGGACAACTCCCTCCTATCCTCCAAAGATCCACCCATGGGCCACTCTTGCATATCCTTCCACTAGAAGACAATAGTCTTTCCCAAAACTTGAGGGGATTTGAAATCCATTACTCTAATCCAACCATCCTGAACAAAAATCCTACTCAAATCCTCCAAGTGAGGATGTGAGGAAAGGATCAGCGAGAAACCATCCCACGAGTCATGCCAAAAAAGAGCATCAAAACCTCTATTGTAAATCCAAAACAAACCTTGTTTAACCAACATGGCTCCCCTCTTGAGAGCATCACATATCATAGAACCTTTCCCCAAAAGACTAAATTGAGGGACCTTAGCTCCATCCACTCCCCCAAGGTACTTGAAGGTAAGGATTTTGGCCCAAAACCAATGTTGGTGTGTACACCATCTCCAGTATAGCTTAGCAGCCAAATCTTTCCCATTATAATTAGCACTGTGCAATCCCAGAACACCTTCCTACTTTGGCTAACAAACAACTTCCCACTTAATTAAGCTCCACTTCCTCGAAAGGAGATTACCTGACCAAAGAAACTTCCTACAGAGCCCTTCAAAGTATTTGATGAAACTTGTGGGAGCAGTCATCACAAAGCACCTATATATAGGTAGGGCTTGCACCACAAAATTCAATAGAGTAACTCTACCATCCATAGATAGCCATCTATAGGTCCAATGACAAACCAACCCACAAACTTTATCAATCACATCCTACCAAAAATTCCAGGGGAGTGGGCGCACATCCAAAGGGATACCAAGAGAGATAAAGGGAAGCTTCCCCACCTGAAACCTTAAGATTTTGACAATACGTTGTTGGATAAGCTTGAGGGTATTAAAAAAATAAATACAAGACTTACTTTCATTTATGCTTTGACCTGATGTAGCCAAATAACAATCCAATGTCTATCGAAAAGCAACCGCCTTAGCCACCCTAGTAGCACCCATCAATGCTGAATCTTCCACAAACTGAAGATGGGTTTGAGGAGGTAAAAAGTTACTCCATTTCTAGCCTTGAATGAGCCCATTCGTAACTCAAGGCTTAATGAATCTCCCCAAACCTTTAGCCATTAGGATGAAAAAATAAGGGGATAAGGGATCCCCCTTTCGAAGACCTCTAGATGCACCAAACAGATCAGAGGCCTCCCCATTTATGAGAACAAAAAATGAGGACATCGTCACATAGCTCATCACCCAATAAATCCATTCCCTAATGTACCCAAAAACACCAATGATTCTGGTCAAAAAACCCCATTTAAATCTATCATACACCTTAGCCATATCCAGCTTTATAAACATGGACTTTTCCTTCGAAGAGGCCATGAAGTGAATAGTCTCAGCCACAATAACTACACCATCCAAAATTTGTCTACCTGCAACAAATCCCTCTTGTTCTCTGAGATCAACTTATCCAACCACGACTTCAGAAGCTCAACAATAAGCTTTGTAATGATTTTATAAACCACATTACACAAAGCAATAGGTCAAAAAAGATCCAAAGAATCAATACCCTCATGTTTTGAGATAAGAGCAAGAAATGTGGCATTCATGGCTCTCAACATTTGCTTATTCCTTAAATAATCATGCACAACCTCCAACAAATCAGGATTGATCACTTCCCAAAACTCTTGAAAGAACTCCGTCGAAAACCCATCTGGACTAGGAGTCTTCCCTTTTTTCAACTAAAACACCACCTCCTCCAACTCCTTCAAATATATAGGCTTAAGAAGAGAGGTTTTCATATCCATAGTCACCAAAGGAGGGACACAAGCCAATATAGAAGCCTCTTCCTCACAAGCAGGTGGGGTATCTTTAGAAAATAGGCTAGAGAAAAAGTGGACAGCCTCCTATTGGCCTCCTACAATGATTTAACAACTAAGCCCATAAAGCTGTGATTCAGAGATTGGACATCTAATCTGAATAGTTGTATTAATCACCATGAAGGTGCATTTAACTTATCAACCCAGAGACATAGAATTGAAATGGGCCAGCATAGTATGTGCACTAGGAATCCCAAAGTAGCCACATTCATTCTACAACTAAGAAAGACATAATGCTGAAAGTAAATTGCTTGGAAAGAAATAACATAAATGTTGAACATCAATCAGCAACTATACTAAGCTGAAGTGCATGACAAAAATGAAAATCTAAGCAAACAAATAGGAAACTACTTTGTTTGCTTTGGTTGTAGGAGTAGTCACATAATGGAATTCTAGTGGTTGCAGGAACAAATAATACCAGATTTTAACTAATTGCTAAACCAAAAATAATAACTAAAGTAAAGAACGGAATACTCACCAAGTGGGCCCCCTTGGATGATTATCCCTTAATAAAAATGTAAACTCAGATGCGCAAACTTATAACTTCATTTTATTCATTGGAAAATATGAGTACAAACGAGCAACATAAATGTATTACTGAAAAACTAATAATGTGAGTACGTCATCAAATTAATCAACCTTTTGAGAAGGAGCATTCGAGTCTTATTTATAGGAAGGAAAGCTACTAACTAACTACCTAGCAAGGTGGTCAACTCCAATAGATTAGGAGGATTCCACTTTAGGGAAAACATAAAAAGTGGAGAGGAGGTTATGCATGCATGGAATCTGGTCAAGCATGTTTTCTTTAACACAAATCTAGCACAACAGTAACTCCTATATTCGCTCAACAAACAATTAAAACCATTTAAAAGACAGTTACAATCCTTCGATTTGAACTAGGAATTTCCCTCTCGCTGAGAGTCTTCCCTCCATTTGACCTTTGAACGATCACCTTGTTGACCTTCATGGTGAATGACCAGCTGGCAAAATCTTCCCCAATTTTGTAGGATTCTAATTATATATGCATAACAATATTAGTATGCACAAGAATTGTATATATTTATCTATCTTAAAGTAACATTCATTAATCCATATGTAAAATTAACATAGATAGTTCATATAGCATGTCAATGTCATTAAAGATTACAAAAATAAGCTTATGCCCAAAGTCTATGGTTTTGAGAAAATATCATAAAAGGGTCAACATCCAAGTATCAAAGTCTATGACAACTACAACAAATAGATAATAAAATTTATCAAAATTGAGTCATAAAATAGACTCATCACCTCCCTAGAAATCTCCAACGAGGAGGAAAGAACCGAACCCTCAGGTGAGTGAAGAGAAGAAATAATGTTACCCTGTCTTCGAGCGTTCATTGAATTATGAAAGGAGGTATTCCTATCACCTTCCTGAAACCAGTCAACATGAGCCTTCCATTTCCAAAAAACTTCCTCCCAAAGCTCCCACTCCTCCAGGTTTTTAACTACATCATCCTCTAACCTGCTCAAATCTGCATCAAGCCCCTGATCTCGAATTGACTTGGTAATAGAATCCAAACGCTCCTGGGCAACCCTTTTTATTTTGGAACACATTTCTAAACTGGTACTTATTCTAATGTTTTAATTTATACTTCACATATTGAAGCCTCTTCACAAAGGAGTACATAGTCGTGCCAAAAGTTGGTTGTCCTTCAATCCACCATCTAGAAACCATGTCAAGAAGGTTCCCCTCCTTGAGCCACATAAGATGAAATTTAAAATTTTGTTTCCTAGGCCCACCCACTAAACAGGTAGTGAATTTAATCGGCCAATGATTTGATCCCCACCAATCTAGAATTTCAAAGCTTGACAACCACTTGTCACCAACCCAAATACTAGAAACATGAAACCTATTTAACCTTTAAGAAATGGTTTCATCTCCAAGCCTCCTATTATTCCAAGTAAACATGCCATTCAAAGGCTTAATATCTACCAATCGAAGCCGAGCCAAATTCTCCCTAAGAAGATTAGAAGAGGGATCCAAATGAGGCACTCCCCGCCTTTTCTCCTCAAGAGAAGCAATTGCATTGAAGTCACCTGCCATAATCCAGGGAAGGAAGGGATCCAAAGATCTTAGAAAATTGATATGAGACCACAAGAGAATCTTACTAGGGATATCCATTGGAGCATAGATGTTAGAAAGAAAAACTCTTTCCCCCATGTCCAAACTAATTGCTACAAGAGAAATGGAGAATCTACTAGAGAACCACCAAATAGGAGAAATTCGCCTAGGATCCCAGAAGTAGGCAAGACCTCCAGAGCTCCCATGTGCACCCACACACTGTCATAAAACTCTATTCCAAATCTTAGAAGCACTCTGTAGCATACTGTCCATAGATAATTTCATTTCCTGAAGGAAAACCAAATCCGGAGAATTAGCATGGACCAAGTCCCAAATAGCCTTTTGTCTAGGGATGGTATTCATACCCCTCACATTCCATGAAAGCACTATCATCGTGACGGGTGAGAGAAATGAGTATCCAAAGTCTTCGCTGACCCAGATTCAATCAACGTCTCATTGACCAACTTAACTTTCTCTTGATCCTTCTTCCTACCCACCTTTTGGGACTTCTTAGGAGCACTCTTTTTTAGGGGCTTTTGTTGCACTCCCAGAATGGGGGAAGAAGCAGAAGCTTTACTCTTTCTAGGATCTACAAAACCTGAACCTCCAATCGAGCAAGCACCAACTGTAGTAGAGACCAAGGAAGTACTAGCCAACACACAAGGGTCCCCAAGCCCAACCTTAGGGGAGGGAGCTAAAGAATCCTTCCCTTCCCCAAGGGTCTCCATAGGGCCAAGAGTCGAAGATGCAATAGTCATAGGTTCAAGATTATGAGCAGTAAAAGGGGAAGCATCCACATGCATACTAGGAGATATCCCTCCTTGTGAACTAGGCCATCCAACACATCAAACTTGTTAAACAACCCCTCCTCATGGTGATCTCAAAAAGTCCTCTTTTGACCCCGACCTTTGTTTCAAGACCTAACAGGTACAAAACCATCTTTATCTAGAATCACTCCCTGCATGGGCCCTTTGCCCTTTTTGGATCCTGTATTTGATGGAGCAATTCCAATACTTGAGTTACCCACACCAGAAGCATGCAAACACCTCCTCTAAAGATGACCATACTCATAGTATAAACGACATCTAAAAAATAGAGTTTCATAATCTAATGGTTGAGTCCAGGAACTAGACCCCATTGTCAGCTCAATAGAATCAGGCAAAGGGTGACTCAAATCAATCTCCACACAAACACGTGCATAGGAAAAAATCTGTTTCTCTAGAGTTTATTGAGAGGGGCCAATCGGTTTTCCCAACGCCATGGCAATAGACTACAACATATCTCTCCTCCAACATTCCAGCGACAACCAAGGAAGATGAACCCAAACCAAGACCTTTGATGATAGCTCCTCTGCTAAATTAAAACCTGCATGCCAAGGTTCAATGAATAGTCCCACCTGGTTATACAAGTACGAGCCACCTTCAAAAGCCTTATTTCTATCCAAAATGCCCATGTAGCAATAAAAGTTCCATGTCCGCTGAATCCAAGGTTCAAGGAAAGGAAGAGAGACCCCACCTCATCCCTAGAAAATTGCTAACATTAAAAAGGTTCAAGGAAAGGAAGAGAGACCCTCATCCCTAGAAACTTGCAAATTAAAACATGCTTACTGAAGTATTCTAAATCATTTGCAATCGCTTCCTTTTGAATCACTACTACCGGGCACACATGAGCTCTTTCCAAGCAACCATTGACCTTTTTCACTTTAAATGAACTAATCTTGGACAATCCCATTCCAGTGGAAGCCAAAGAAGGAACCCCATCATCCACCTCTACCATCGCAGCGTCTCTCGACAGATCCTTCAAACCTTCATTCAAATCCATGGGCTCTCCCCATGACAACCCTTATCGAAAAATACTACCTGTAAGGAAAGCTTGAGGATGCAGAAACAAACTCTCCTAATGTCAAATCTCAGAGAAGGATGTAGATACATTTTTAATTTTGCAAATATAGTTCATTAAGATGCACATGAAAGAAATAACAAAATGGAGAAATAAACACACACACAATTTGAACACCATATTTACGTGGGAAAACCCTTATGAGAGAAAAATCCACCACACCAAAGAAAAATCACTTGTATTACAGTAAACGAGTTACATACAAGTTACGAACTCTCCTTTCGGATATTCAATTACACAATAGCAACATATCCCTGATCAACCTTGTACAAAACTAATCTGATCACACTTAGTTATGTCTCACTGTTACAATGCATATACAACATACAATGAAGAACACACATAGATCATTTGATCATTCAACCATTAAACTCTTGAACCCCTTCACGGTTATAATATGTTACACTGTATAGCAACAACCATGAATCATTTGTTCTCTGTACAATCAATTCGGTTCAACTTCCTTTGCAGAGCAACTGTCAAACTTCCCAGGAATTAAAACGACCACCTTCCAAGTCAACAATGTCCTCCACTTAATGACTTACACCTAAATCATCCACCAAGTCCGCACTATTCACTTTACACTGTGCTACCACTGTGCACTCAATAGGCTCTCGAGGGCTGACGATAACTGCACTACCGCTAGACTATTGACAAGCTTCTGCGGTATGACGGTATACACCGCACTACTGCTACACATCCAATGAACTCCTGCGGTATGGCGGTAACTGCACTACCGCACCTCAGTGTGCAACATCCACCGCTTGATAGCTGAGAGGCTCCCGCAGTATGGCAGTAACCACTCTACCGCTCCTCTCTCTCAATCTCCTAGTGGTATAGAGGTACAAGAATGAACTTAATACTTGGGAATTCTTTGTTGCTTGGTGACAGAACCAAGGTTATACCAGTAAGTTTGAGACACATATTCTCAACATTCTCCCACTTGATGAAGAACTCATTAAACCCTTATCAATACCTAAAGTCATTGAATATTTTGGACCCCAAGGCCCATCGAATTTGTGTACCATTTGAACTTATTCATGCTCACTGGCTTTGTCAATGCATCATCAACATTCTTTAGAGTATCCACCTTTTATAAACAAACCTTTCCATCCTCCACCATATCTTGTACAAAGTGATACTGCACATCAATATGTTTCGTCCTGGCATGGAAAGTAGGATTTTTCGCCAGACAAATGGCACTCTGACTATCACAACAAATAATAATTTTCCCTGCATCAAAACCAATATTAGAACATAATATCCTAAGCCAAATGGCTTCCTTACATGCATGAGTTGCTGTCATATACTCAGCCTCTATAGTGGATAAAGCGACTATAGCCTGTGCTTGCTCATCCAACTAACTGCACCACCATTCATCATGAAACTATATCCATTGGTGGACCTTCTACTGTCAATGTCCCCTGCCCAATGAAAATCCACATACCCACAAATGTTAAGAGTCCTTTGTGATTCAACCGAATTACCATGGTAACACAAAGCATATTCTGGAGTACCCTTTAGATATCTAAACACTCTTTTCACAACATCCCAATGTGTCCTTCCTAGATTAGCCATAAACCGACTGAGTACTCCCAATGCTTGGGTAATGTCTGGCCTTGTACAGACCATTACATACATTAAACTGCCAACTACACTAGCATAAGGCACTCTGGTCATGTCCTCCATCTAAGTAGGAGATTTTGGACAATCTTCAACAAATAGCTTTGTTCCCTACAAAACTGGAACACCTAGCTACTTGCAATCAGTCATACAAAATCTCTCCAGAATAGTGTTAATATACTTACTCTGGCTAAGCCAAATCTTTCTGCTCTTTTTTTCCCTAGTTATTTCCATTCCCAGAATATACCTAGCTACACTAAGATCCTTCATTTCAAACTTTTCAAACAACTGAGATTTTAGATTAGAAATCATAAACTTACTATTCCCTATGAACAACATATCATCAACATAGAGTGCAATAAAAAGAACTTGATCATTTTCAGTCTTGAAGTACACACAATGATCTGATTTTGATCTTACAAAACCCAATGACAAAACAAACATGTCAAATTTTTGGTACCACATTCTAGGTGACTGTTTTAAACCATATAGAGATTTCTTTAACTTGCAAACTAGATTTTCTTTAACTTTTACCACAAAGTGCTCAGGCTGGGATGTATATAAATTTCTTCTTCAAGATCACCATGAAGAAATGGTGTCTTCACATCCATCTGCTCAATCTCCAAATCATATGTTGCTGCAAGTGACAAAAGAAATCTGATAGATGTTAGCTTTGCTACAGGAGAAAAGATTTCCCCATAATCAATTCCCTCTACCTTGGGAATAACCCTTTGCAACCAACCTTGCTTTGTACTTTTCAATACTGCCATCCAGACCTATTTTCTTTTTAAAAACCCATTTGCAACCCACACGATTTCTACCTTCAGGCAATGGAACCAGATCCTCAGTATCATTCTTCTTTAATGATGCCATCTCTTCATTCATGGCTTCCAACCAGGAATCTGAATTAGACATTTCAACTACCTATTTTATAGTTCTAGGCTCATCGGTATTAGTAATCAAAGCATAGGCACAACCAGAATCCAACATAGAGAATCCATACCTATTAGGTTGCTTCTTCTCATGTGTATACCTCCTCATAGACTGAGGCTAAGGTTGTGGTTCTTCTTCAGAACTCTCAGAGCTACTCGAAATCTCCTTAGTTTCAGGTACACTATCAATGTGTTGTTCCTCTTTTTCAGGAGTTAGAGGTATTTCAACAACATCATTTTCCTCTTTATTTTCTTTCATCCTTGACTACAAATCCACTAAAGAAAGTTTCAGCTCCCGAATGATTACACTTATGTTGTACACAACCTTCTCAGTCACAAGATTCCAAAGCTTGTATCCTTTCACACCAATGCCATAGCCAATGAAGATACATTTAACAACTTTGTTCTCCAATTTCAATCTCTTTACATTTGACACATAAACATATGCTTCACAGCCAAAGACACAAATATGTCTCAGAGAGGGCTTCTTACCAAACCAAGCTTCCATAGGCGTTTTATCAACAAGTGTTGAAGAAGGAGATCGATTTTCCAAGTAACATGTTGTAGCCACAACCTCAGCCTAGAAATTTTGCTCCAGACTAGCATTGCTCAACATACTTCTTACCTTCTCCATCAACGTCTTGTTCAACCTTTCAGCAACTCCATTTTGCTACAGAGTGTAAGGTGTTGTTTTATGCCTATTAATTCCATGGTCTTTGCAATACCTTTCAAATTCTGCAGAACAAAATTCACCACCATTATTTGTCCTCAAGCATTTGATTTTCTTAATAGTTTGATTTTCAATCAAGCTCTTGAACTCTTTAACCTAACTAAACACTTCTGATTTACTTTTTAGAAAATATACAAATTCCCTTCTCGAATAATCATCAAAGAACAATACATAATATTTTGAATTCGACAATGAATGAACATTTACTAGACCAAAAACATCAGAGTGTATATAATCCAGAACACTAGAAGATTTGTGAGGACTAGAGTAAAAAGAAACACAATGATGTTTTCCATATATACAATGTTCACAAAATTCAAATTCCAAATTACAATCTTCAAGTCCCTCAACCAGGTTAAATCTATTTTTCAAATCTTTTAAGTTGTTCTCACCAATATGACCTAGCCTTTGATGCCAGAGAATAGTCTTCTCTGTAGGAAGTTTAAATTCCAAAGAATTAGCCCCTACAAGGACTTAAGTCTCCTTTGCATGAACAACCTTTTGTGACTTTGCAGAGACACTGTTACATTGAACAACAAGTGCATCCAACCTATACAGAGTACCAATTTGAGCACCCCTAGCCAGCACCATCGAGCCTTTAGTCATTTTGTAGCCATTGCTTGGGAACGAGAATTGCACTCCAACATCATTTAGCTTACTTACAGAAATTAAGTTCTGATCTAGACCTAGTATATGCATTACGCCATCAATTCCCTTAATTCTTCCATTGGGAAACTAAATTCCGACTCTTCCACGACCAACAATTTCCAAAGATGAATCGCTTGCTAAATACACCTTTCCACCATTGTATTTTTCATACTTTGTAAACCAGTCTCTATGAGATGTCATGTGAAAAGATACTCCATAATCAATCAACTAGACATCATTGGATGCCTGAGTTGCCAAAGCTACAATGAAGGCATTTGCATCACTTTGAGAAGAATCATTGTCAAAAGAGTTCTTCTTCTTCTTCTCTTTGCAATCCTTTTGGACATGACCAAGTTTCCCAGAATTCCACTTCACTTTGGACTTCTTGCTAAGAGACTTTGATCTCCCTTTTGATTTCATTTGGATTTCTTGTCCTTCTTCTTTCCTTTTTCTTTCGATCTACCTCGAACAACAAGAGCCTCCTTCGCCATCTCAGAAGATTTCCTTCTCATTTCTCCTGATAACAAAGAAGCAACCACATCTTCCATCTTGAAAGTGGTTGTCATGCTCCCAATCGCCATCACTAAATGATCCCAAGAATCGAGCAAAGAACACAACAAAAGCATACAATCTTCATCATCAATTTTCACTCATAGATGTTAACTGAGCAATCAACATGTTAAACGTATTCAAATGATCAGCCACAGATGCCCCTTCCTCCATCTTCAAAGAGTATAAATTCTTCCTTAAGAACAACTTATTCACCAAGGACTTGCCTTGATAAATGTCTCCAAGCTTCTTCCACAAAGAAGATGCAGATTTCTCTTCATGAACATTCAAGAGATCAAAGTCTGCCAAGTACTTATTGTTCCCTTTTGCCTTCCTTGTCTACGAGGTCCCAATCTTCTTGCTTCATACCAGTAGGTTTTGTTCCAGAAACAACAAGCCAAAGATCACGATCCACCAACAAGTCTTCCATTTTGAGTTTTCGCAACTCAAAATTGCTACCATTGAATTTCTCAATTTCAGTCTTTCCTGATGTGCTTGTCATCTTAATCTGTAATTTGAATTACTAGAATTTTGCAAGACTCCCACTGAATACAATTGAAACAAAAAACCCAACCTACCCACAAGGATAACACAACTGGCCAAGCTCTAATACCACTTGTAAGGAAAGCTTGAGGATACGAAAACAAACTCTCCCAATGTCAAACCTTAGAGAAGGATGCAAATACGTCTTTAATTTTGCAAATACAATTCATTAAGATGCACATGAAAGAAATAACAGAATGGAGAAATAAACACACACACAATTTGAACACCAAATTTACGTGGGAAAACCCTTACGGGAGAAAAACCCACCACACCAAAGAAAAATCACTTGTATTATAGTAAATGAGTTACATACAAGTTACAGACTTTCCTTTCGGATATTCAATTACATAATAACAACATTTCCTTGATCAACCTCATACAGAACTAATCCGATCACACTTAGTTATGTCTCACTTTTACAATACATATACAACATACAATGAAGAACACAGATCATTCGATCATTCAACCATCAAACTCTTGAACCCATTCACGGTTACAGTACATTACAATGTAATGCAACAACCATGAATCATTTGTTCTCTGTACAATTGATTCAATTCAACTTCCTCTATAGAGAAACTGTCAAACTTCCTAGGAATTCAAATGACCACCTTCCAAGTCAGCAATGTCCTCCACTTAATGGCTTACACCTAAGAAGTCCACCAAGTCCATGCTATTCACTTTACATGTTCTACCGCTACGTACTCAACAGGCTCCTGAGGGGTGACAGTAACTACACTACCGCTAGACTGTTGATAGGATTTTGTGGTATGGTGGTATACACCGCACTACTGCTACACATCTAGTGAACTCCTGTGGTATGGCGGTAACCGCACTACCACACCTCAGTGTAAAGACACCTGAGGTATGGCAGTATCCACCGCACTATTGCTCGACAGTTGAGATGCTCTCGCGGTATGGAGGTAACCACGTTACCGCTCCTCTCTCTCAATCTCCTAGTGGTATAGAGGTACAAGCATGAACTTAATACTTAAGAATTATTTGCTGCTCAGTGACAGAACTAGGGTTATACCAGTGAGTTTGAGACATATATTCTCAACACTACCTCCCACAGCCTAAGAGTTTTGATCCCTCACCCACCGAGCCAACTAAGAAAAAACCCCACGCCTGCCTCACACACCAGCCCTCAATCCAATAACCCCCATAGTAAAAGAAGTGTCCAAGTCGTTGCACCACTGCCTCTGCATGCAACCAGACAAAGGCTTGAGAAGAGGGGCGCTATCAATGCACCAGTCAGCGGGCCACTCTAATCCCAAGACTCTGCCACCAAGCAAAAAGATAAGGAAAAATAGTGTTGAATAACCTACAGTACCAAAGAAAGATAGAGCACACAGAAAAGAAAGAACCAATCCCCATACGCACCGAAAAACCCCTCCCCCAACAGAAGATTTTAAGGAGAATACGATCCCACACAAGGCTAAAACATGCACATTCCAGACTTGACATGCATCTCTGGCCTAGATGGTCGCGAGCTCACACAAAGCCAGAGCGAGCCATTGATAGTGGTAATTAATTCAAGGAAATAAATACCTAGCCTAAACATATTTTTTAGAATTTTATTTTGATAATCTACTATTTTTTCATGTGTGCAGAACAAAGAGCTTGATTTTCGGTGAAAAACCTATGTTTAATCAAACTAAAAAAACAAATACTTAATAAAACCAAAACATATTAAAAGTATATTCGATGGATAGCTCATTTCGAGGACTACCATCATCCAGATGGGTCTATGAAGCCTCCTCCATTTTCATCCTCAACTCGAGCTTTGAAGGGAAAAATTCTACATAAATTTGGTGCCAGAGGGGGAGAAGGGGGGGAGAAGGGGAGAAAAGGGGCATTCGAATGAACCCAAGTTTGACCAAACACCCTTTTTTCCATTGTCTTCATCATTAAAAGATGCAAAAAATAGTGAGTCCCACCATTTAATATGGTTCACTCAAACCAGGGTCCATTCAAACTCCTTTTGGGTCCATTCGAACACCCCAATTCATGCAAACCCCTAAAAAGAAAAAAAAAATTCATAGGAGCATTTTTGCAATTTTCCTTCCTCATTGGAATTGTAAACCAGTTTTGTGGGTTTACCCTATGATACTCCATCACTCCATTGTGCATAGGTAAGATGATACTTTCACTGTAATCCATATCAACTGTTAAGAACAAGATTAGCATGCAAGTCATTGTCACCATATTCCTGTCAATATACTAGCATTGTATAGTACTACAAAAAATTCATACAAAGCTCATAGACATTTTCCATAACCATCCTATCACTGAAACAAAATGTGAGATTTGTGAATGAAGATTGATACTATAGCCATTGTATCATCTGCAAATCACTTTATTGTAAACCATTGCATTATACCAGATGTAGAAGCTATTCTTGCATTGTCATATGCACTTGTCCTTGAGTCGATGTAGGTTCAAATGTGTTTGTATTTTATGCTGTGAGATATTTTTAATTGCTTCTTCTTTCTAAGAAATTCAGAATTTCTTCCTATGGGTTGCTTCTCTCTATGACTTCCTTTCTTCTATTGGTTTGCTCTTCTATTCTTCATTTGGAAAATGTCCTCCTGATTTTAGCTGATCCTTCCCTTCACTTCATTAACTTCCTCCAACTTGTCCTCTCTCTCAAACTGTCGCCCTTCCTTTGTTCCATTGTTCCAAATCTTCAATGACTATGAAAAGGCATCAAGAAGTATTAAATTTAATTGTTTTTTCGATCCCCCACATTCCCCTCAATCTCATCCACTTCTCCCATTCCAAAAATGGTTCTTCGTAGGAAGCTGCAAATCAATGAAATGCAACCTTTGTGTTGGCGAACTGTATAAAAATGGTGGAGAAGGCAATGTGAAGGCATTTCTTGTCTCACCACAATGACCAAGCCAAAATCCCATAACATGGTGTGGTATTGCGGTAACTCACATTCTTCTCCCACATTCTCATGAAGAACCAAGCAATAGACCCTAAGAACAATGTGGTGTTGCGGTGAAGAAATAAAATGAATTTTTATTTCAATAAAATGTGGTAAATACTTTGAAAGTGTCCTTCCTACCCAACTCCTCAACCTTTGAAAGTGTCCTTCCTACATGTGTGTGAATTGGAGCTTTGGATGAGGATGCATGAACATCCATCAAAAGCATATTTGAAAGTGGATTTTTATCAGATATTGTAGTTGCAAGTTCCACTTCAGATCACCAAAGCCTTCACAAAAACTTCTGCACAAAATTCAATAATGAAGAATTTATGCACAAATTCTCTTTTGAATGATTTCATATTGTGATCAATTTATTTGTAGCTTATATGTGTAGATGAGATTTGATGTTCCTTGTAGTTTTCTATGCCATTCACTAAAGCGGCATAAAATCTCCACAAAGGTAAAAACTTATCCTACAAATTTCTCTTTCTCCACTTGCAAATAATATAAAACTGAAAAGAATCACTTTTACTCTCCTCTGCACTTTATAAAATGTCACATACGCCTCCATCGCAACAATGCACGGTTTGTTGTTGGGCCTTCACGGTGATACAGGAAAAGCATGTTGAGTCACCCGCTCTCCCACAAACTCTTCAAGTCATGCCAGTGGTAATGTAGGAAAGCATTTTCTTCTACTCTTCTCTCTCATCAATGCCTAGATGGCAACAAAAAAATGAATTTTTTTTGTTTGGAAGTTCATCAAAGGCACAATAAATTTTTTTAATCCATTTTCCAACACAAGCAATCAACTCACTTCCATAGAAGGTTCAAGAAGGAAGCTCTAAGATTACAGGGTGAGAACGATAATAAGCTTTAAAAATTTCTTATTCTCTCCACTAATATATCAGAAGCAAAATTTGAAGGATCACATGCAAGAATACAAGCCTTTGAATTGCTTTTGGTGTAGTCCAAGAGTAACATTTGAAGGCACATTAAGGAAAACACAATGAAAATGATAGTTGTCATATGTTAAACAAAAGGTAAAATCAAAACAATGAATCAATCATCAAGAAAATTATGGTAGACCTCTTTACAATGCACAGTCAAGCCAAATGATAAAGGGACAAACTTGTGGTAATGAATTTTTTATGTTTGTGGATGATTTTCAAAAGTAAATAACAATCCACAAAGGAATACATTTCAATATAGACATTTAAAGGTGAAGTACATCAGATATATACAATGCAATATCATAGGTACAATTAACAAGGTATGAATGAGCAAGAAGTTTTTAGTAGATTGTAGTATTTCTAAGATTCTTTCTCCAGTGAATTCTTTGAATTAATGACTCATATTCATTGGTTATGTCCTCTATGATGACTTCTTGATGTGGAGGTGGTTGTTTTTGTTGTGGTTGTGGGGTTTTATATTCCATAGGATTAATATTAATTAGAATGCATTCCCCATTGTGGTTCGATGGTACTTGTAGATGAAGTGATGTTAGAGCTGCTAAGATTTGCTTCCATAATTTTTCTATGCCAGGATCTCATAATAGGCATAAAATTGTAAATGACCTTATGGAGTATGATATGTTTGTAATGTGATGGGATAATTTGGTTTCAAGATGAATTTAAGAGATACATTGATTAGCTTTAGACCAAAGAATGATTTTGATATGTGATTTGATGGAGGATGTGGAAAACACTCTAAGAGTCAAAGTTATGGTAGATATCAAATGTTGATAAGGATTAGACAATGCTTTTTAATTGGGATAGATTGTTGAGCACAAGAAAAAGTGATGATGGTGAATTTGAAAAACCTAGAGGGGAGACAATTCCACTAAGCTAGCAAGTTCACAAGATAGGGATAGATGATGATAAGAGACCTATCAAGGTGATTGACTAATATGGGCTGGTAATATGAGGATGTGTTGATGTTTGATGATGAGATTGATCTTGTTCATCCAAAGCTATGACTATTTATCCTAGAAACTCCAATATGAAAAGATGTGAATTAGAGGTGTATTGATGATTTGATGTGGAAATGAGTGATTGGTACTATAAGGTCTATGATGTCAAAAGGCCTTTGGTCCTAGATCAATTGGTTGAGGAATTTAAGAAATCAAAAATTTGAAGATTCTAGAAGATCAAATTTAACAGTCAAATGCATTGTGGGATTTCAAAAGTGGTGCACTACCTTTTAACAAAAGCGACTAAATTTTACAAAAGAGTAGATATTTTTTAAAGTGACATTGTGTGATAGTCAAAAGTGAGAGTTTATGCAAAAGCATGATTGTGCAAGATTTGGAATGACAGAGAGCAGGTTTCTAATCAAAAGTGGCAAATAGCTCAAAAGTGTCAATATGTCCACCAAAAGCATCGATACACTCTAGAAAAAGCATCGAGATGTAAATGAAAAGAATTTGGTTGTGCAAAAGCGTGACTATACTTAGTAGGAGTGAATATTTGAGATTGAACCTAAGATGTTTGTTGGGGTTTTGAGTAAATTGGAAAATTTTGAGTGTGATTTTGAAATTGTCTTGTTTGGCAAGTGATACAAACAACAAACAAAATATCAAAATTGACTCCAAGGTCATAATGATGATTTCACAAGCCTTTTTCAACAAGATTTTGGTATTTGGTAACATAGGTATTGAACAATGAATACACGCTAAAAACACACAACCTAGATAGTAGCAAAAGGGTGTGTCATAAGCACATCTACCGAAGTAGAAACCTCCACAATGAGTGGGTGACTAGAGTATACAAAGGTCATGTACCACCTCAGCACCTCTCACCTTGAAAGGATAAGTTCCTAATCAAGGAATATCGATCACCTCAACAAGGGGAAATACATGATGAGTTACTTCACGCATGATATTGTACATTGCATTATCTCAAGCTAACAGTTGATGGTCTTAAAGGCTACTAATAAACAAGGTTCATAGCAGGGGATCACTGAATAGTGGACCCATCTGAGGATGCCTGAGCTGAGAGGGGTATCCCCTCTCCTCCTCACCTATACATGTCTCAATTGATTGAGGACCATGAGGCTTGGCTTATAGGATGGTAGTGACACCTTGGGGTACAACTTCCATTCTCCCCCTTTTATATACCTCACCTAAAAACATGGTTGAGGTCGACCTTGATGTGATGAAATCCCCAAGTAGGCCTCCTACTGAATTAAATGGATAGGATGCTATTTTTGATTCCCAAGATCATTCTTAAGAGTCGCGAGGGAAGAGCATACACAGAAAATCATTCCTCAGGTAGAAAAACATATTACAAACTAATGGTGTTTTTGATTTCCAAGATCTCATGTAGCGCAAGGAGAGAGCATACACACCACTAGTCTACCAAACACGACACACAAGTACTTTTTAATACCCAAATTCAAATGTGAACTTGTTGTATTGTTCAATTTTAAGACCCAAATTGAAATGTGAAATTTGTATTGTTCAATTTTGAAACCCAAATCAAAATGTGAAATTTGTATTGTTCAATTTTAAGACCCAAATCAAAATGTGAAATTTGTATTATTCAATTTTAAAGCCCAAATTGAAATGTGAGATTTTTATTGAAAACCCTACAAGAAAACTTGTTAGTAGTTTATTTTCTTGTCTTCTCCAAATGTAAGCCACGATTGCATAGATATGTTAGTCTAAAATCCAAAAGATCAAGCACACATTAGGGTTAGGAAAATCTAAAAGTACAAAAATAAATATACTTCTAAAAATCTAACAAATGTGTCACTATAATTAAAATAGAAGCGTTGATTTACCATAAATGTGTCGTTGTAAGTTCGTACAAGCACCAAGTTGTAACATATGCATCAAATCACAACAAGTGTATCGTTGTAACCCACAGAGATAGAAAAACACAAAAGCGTAAGAGAAAAAGTGTCAATTGTTGAAGGAGCGTTGTATTTTTGCAGAAGCATCGATACATGATAAAAGCATCGCTACATAGAAACAAAAGTGTTGATATGCTTCAAAAGCATCTTTGTAACTTGTAGGTCATCAAAACTTCAAGAGAATGTTAGATCAAAGATGTGGGTCCTATTGGGCATGCCAAAATGTCATAAGAGAATAATGGGTTATGATTAAAATATAGATTTAAACAATAAGGGTTAGAAAAAATTAAGAACCCACAAAAGAAAGATCAATTAAAATCATACTCAATGAAGTTGTATAAAATTGAATCAATGAATAAATACACATCAAGATTACAAATCAAATTAAGATCAGTTACAATTCAAAGAAAACAAAGCAAACCTAGTACTCCATTGTATGGAATGATGCTAATTTAGGATGTGGATTGCTCAAATTGTGCATAACCCATGTTGCAAAAGATTTGATGATGATCTTGGCTCACAATTATGATGCTCAAATGCTCAAAAGTGCTCTCAAAAGAATATCAATTTCTCATGAGAATTGTGAATGATTTTGATGAAGATAAAGACTTCTTTTATAGAAATGCAAATATTTGATCAACGATGGAGATTGAAGGATGAAATCAATGAATGAGAATAAATCAAGAAGATCAAGGGTGGAAAATTAATGAGAGCTTCAATTATCTGAAAATATCTCTGTATTTCAAGGAAATTGGTTTGGGATATTTTGAAAATAGAATATTCTATTTTTAAAAATAGAATATTCTTTTAAGAGGGAAATTAAAAAATATATTTAATGATGAGAGGAAGAGGATATTCCATAGAATATTCCATGTATAAGTTGGAGGGAGAAATTAGTTAAATTAAATAATTATTTAGTTATTTAATTATGTGAGACGGAGGAAAAATTAGATTTAATTAAAAAATTGAAAAATTATTGTGAGAGGAAAAAATAATATTTAATTAAATAACTCAAGATTATTTAATCAAAGTGGGACGATAGAAATTTGAATTTAATTAAATAATTCAAAATTATTTAATCAATGTGATAAGAGGAAATAGATAAATTTTGATGAATTAATCAAATAATATTAACTATTCAATTAATAGAGAAAAAATATGAATTTAATCAAATAATTATAAATTATTTAAATAAAATTGAAAAATTAGGAGATAATGAGGAAAATAATGTTAAAAGGAGAATTATGAGTATGTGATACATTCACACAATTTTAGGTGTCTAAAAGATCTATTAATAGAACCACAACTTAGTTATCTACAAAAGTTCTTATATAAGTCCGATAAGAGTTCAAACTTGGACAACCATCCTTCTATGAAGTGTCATGATAATAAAAACTCTAGAATAAGTCTAGGAGTTGTTGGATTAAAAGTTGTCTAAGAACAGTGTGAAACATCTTTCAAAAATTAAAATAAAACAATAATAACTTTATGCTTACTAACTCTTGTTTCTTGTTCAATATATGATATCTTGTTTGATAATTTGACAATTCTCTCTAAACCATGCTTGTTCATTTGCTCAAAATTTCTTGAAACGTACAAATTTAAAAATCAAATCACTCATCATTGTATTAAATAGCTTACTCAAGATATGTCCAACCATAATAATTCTATAATTATTTTATTTTGAGACAAATGATATGAGATGTCTATGTAAGTCAAAATCCATGAGATACAACTAGTTAAATATAGAAGAGTATTATTTCACTATCATGAAAATCAATATGTGCAAAGAATTAAAATAATATTATTGATCAAAATTAGATTTAATCAATATTAAAATTGATAAATAAGGTAAAAATGCTTAATAGATTTTGATAATCAATAAATAATTATCTAATATCTAAATTATAGGGTCGAATTTCCTATGATATGGTTGAATGACATTTTTTAATAATGGTCCTAGAGGCCTTTAGATTCCCATCTGAATTTTGCAATATAATTAAAACCCTCTTAAAGGATGCCTCAACTTAAGTTGAAATAAATGGGGTAATTTTGCAATATGATTAAAAGCCTCTTAAAGGATGCCTCAACTTAAGTTGAAATAAATGGGGTGTTGACTAAACAAATTAAGTTGGGAAGGTCAATAAGACAAGGTTGCCCCCTTGCTCCGACCTTGTTTGCAATTGCAACAAAAACTTTGTATTAGGGACGAATCCCAAGATTAGAAGAAGAAAAAGTTTCCAATCTAAAATCAATCATGTTAAGTTGGGAAAGCTACCCCTAGAGTGCTTTAATAAATTTGAGATCCAATGGAGTGACCCTAACAAGCAAGTTAGATATTTAGGAATCCCATTTACTATTAGCCTATGTCCGAAGGACATGTGAAACTGGGTCAAAAGAAAGATTGAAAAGAAATTTTCCAGTTGACACAAACAGTATCTATCCATGGCAGAAAGATTTCAAGCCTGCCAAAAGATCTTGTCCTCCTACACATTACATTGTTCTTCGGTGTGGCTCTTTTGTAGCTACCAATTGGAGGAAGTCCAAAAAGAATAAGGAAGTTCCTAAAGTCTAATGGTAAAGGGAAAAAGAAGAAGCATGTAGTGTGTTGGAATTAGTGTTGTATAAGAAAGTAGAATGATGGGCTAGGTTTGAAGGACCTGAAGAAACAAGGTATTACTTTAGCTGTCAAATGGATAATCAACTCTACCAAGGGAGATGAACCTTGGAAGGTACTCATCAGAAATAACATTGAAAAAGTTGTCCCCACAAAAGCTAAATCCTGGAAAGGTATCCCTATTTGTGATCTTCTTTTTGGAGACTTCCTAGTCTCCACTAGTGATTTTATGGTTTTCATAACAATTTAGAAAACATGGGAACAAGTTAAATCCAAAATAGTCTACAAAGGTTGCTTAGATAAAAGTAGTATTGTAAACTATAGGAACAAGTCAATTTGTGATCTTCTTTTTGGAGACTTCCCAATCTCCATTTTCATAACAATCTGGAAAACATGGGAACAAGTTAAATCCAAAATAGTCTACAAAGGTTGCTTAGATAAAAGTAGTATTGTAAACTGAAGGAACAAGTCAATTTGTGATCTTGTTTTTGGAGACTTCCCAGTCTCCATTTTCATAACAATCTGGAAAACATGGGAACAAGTTAAATCCAAAATAGTCTACAAAGGTTGCTTAGATAAAACTAGTATTGTAAACTGTAGGAACAAGTCAATATGGTGGAACTCAAGTCAATATGGTGGAACTTAACCCACAAAGAGAAACACTTAGCTCTATTACAGGGCTGCTCAGCCAAAGCCTGTGAACTAAAAAAGGAATCAAAAGTTTTAAAGATAAAATAGATAAAGACCAATTAAAAACTTGTGACTCTTAAAAATGACTACAATCTCCCTAATTCTCAATGGAGAACTTATACAATTCTCAGGGAATCATGGAAAAAATGGAATATGGCATCTAATGATATTCTTTGTTGTGACAACCAAGAAATCTTGAACCTAGACTATTATAGTTGGGAGGATGATCCAAAGTTGACACCTTAAACCCTCCAAAAAGTTACAATGCTCTAACCCCTTCCAAGTGCATCTATGAACATGCAAAGAAAGTGAGAATAGTAGGAAAAATGTGTTTCAATGGAACTGGAACAGTTCAATTGAGCCACTAAGAAAAAAAAAACTTACTTTAAATGGCTACTACTTCAAAAACTACCTCTCCCCTCATCTATTAATGCAGTAGAAATTTGTCAATTATATAAAAAACCTAAAACCACTACCCATAATTTTTTTAATGTCTTTTTGTGAGAGAAATATTTTTAATGCTTTGTGCAGATCTTATTGGTTGGGGAAATAAGAATTATATTAACAAACATGAAATTTTGTTTGATCAAATTACAAATATTGATCTGCGAACTTTGAGATCTCAAAAGCTAAGTTCGTTAAACTGGCAAACAATGAAAAGAGTGAAACCAGCAAGGAAGAGATCTGTTATGCGGGACACTGGCCGTTCAATGGCGAAGTCAATCTACCATTCAGGGAGGAATATAAGAAGTTTCAAAGAATGTATAACAGAAGATTCAATGAAACCTGTAATAGCAGAAATATGTAAAAAGAACAACGGATACAATATGTATGTAGTCTGGAATTTTGTATAGAAAGGTTCTTTAGACAGAGATATTATAGAGACAATATCTGTATGAACAATACTCTTATAGCATTCAAGCTTGTATGAAGATGTAGTAGAAAATGAAAAGAAGCAAAGGTGCGGAACAACGCTTCCAACATTAATCTATGAAAGAGAGATACTGTAGATTCATACAAATCTTTAAACTGTTACAATGAAAGAAACACATTCAAATACATCATAAAATAATAATACAAAACGCACAGATTTACGTGGGGAAAACTTTTCTAAATAAAAAATCCCACACCAAAAGCACAGTACTTTGTATTATCAGTAACAAACAATACAATACAATCTCAGCACTAAACTTCTCCATGTGTTCGCCAATCTTTAACAAAAAAACCAGAATAAATGTGGCAGCATAACAGTGTCTCAGAAATTATCAAATTGATAATTTCAATATTCTCCATACTCTAAGGCATAGAATATATAATAATATAACTTCTATCATGCAATATCGGAAGCAAACTCAAAGTGTAAAGCTGAGTTACATCCAATCACAGCAACTGACAGAGATATCACAATCACCACTCAAGTAGCAAGAAGATAACTGCTGGCGGTAGTTACAAACAATGCAAAATATTTTTCATGCGTTTAACGGCTATCCAGCCCATAGAATGCACTTATGGGGATGGATAGCCATACATCATAACTCCTGTTCTTCCCCAGTTCACACACTCCGCGGTTCTCTGTTCTTCCGAGACTTAACTGCCGTTCGTCATTTCTCTCAGACTCATCGTGTTGTCAAGACAACTTCAGTTCACTGCAAAACCGTTTTGAACAAAAAAACTGCAGTTCCTTGTGGAAAAAATCAAAGCTTTGAGAGTGCTCACGGCAAGTTTAATCTATGTTTCCGTTTTTTTCCTTTTTAATCTCCTTCCCTCCTTTTCTTGGCGCCAATGAAGAAGATGATTTACAGAGCATAAGAGGGTTCTCAGCGCTTGTTTTTCAGTGATTTGGATGCTGCGTAGGATGTGCAGTTTGGCTGTAAGCATTCTATGAAATAGTTTGCATGCTTACTATATGCTTAAATTAGATATTCTTCAAGTCCTATTTCTAACCAATTTTCAATACTTAATCAAAAAAATAGCAGATGTACAATTTGTGAAACTCAACCATCAATCTTAATATTATAGCTGGTCGAAACTCAACCATCAATCTTAATATTATAGCTGGTCAAAATTTCAAAAAACCATTCCAGGTAATTTAGAATTTTAATATTAATTTGATTAAGTATATATTGTAATGTTACACTTAATCTTTTATCTATGCTGATTTGTTAAATATGCATGTCATTGCAGCTTTAGATGATCAACAGAATATCGTGATGACACTTTGCGAAATTATATCGTACATTAATCTTAGAGCTAAATACCATTAATTATTTAAAATTCCAAGCATTTCAAAATGTCTATTATTCTCACTTCCTTCTCCTTAGATATATATATATTAGTTAATGATGATTAGTTTATTTTTTATGTTTTTTGTTATGTATAGAAAGTAGTATCATATTTTTACATTTTTATGAACCTGAATTTCTTACTTGGGTAAGTGCAGAAAGATGGGGGACCAAAAAGTGATTCCACCACTTTTTGGCCCCATAGAAGATATAATGCAAACATGTTAAATAACATGCTCACATTATGATCAACATAAAAACAAAATAGCAAGAGTTAGAGCTCATTTGAGCTAGGCCTCTCACCCATAAAAAAAAAACTACAACCTTACAAGAGTGCACTCACGTTTTGAAGTTGCCCAATATTTGTCCAATCACCACGAATTTGCCACTAAAATGTCGTCATGACGACCCTAAGGTTGAATAGGTAAGTTTTGTTAGCTTTTTATTGTAAAAATTGACTAATTAATAAGATAGAAATGGTTTTGAGCAATTTTTTCAATTTATAGGAATTGGAAAAATCTCCCATTAGTTGATGAAAATCCTCATTCACCAATTTATGATATCCTTGGTGAAGAACAACCACAACAAACCCCTCTGGAAATGCCTCGACATCCTCTTGAGATGCTAGAAAGCCTACTAGGGAAAATAGAAAACAACAAGAAAGCACTTGGAACAATAATTCAAAAGTTGTGAGATCTGAGTGGAACAACCTCACATTGCTCTACCCTTGCCACTTCATTGAAATCTATCATCTCTCATATAGATTTCATGAGTGTCCAAATTTACACCTAGTCAAAAAAAAGGGAAGAAGCAAGAGACTTTTATGTCGATAAATTATCCTATCAACAAATAAAACAAAATAAATGAAATTTGACTTGTGTGCATTGTTCACTAACCCACAAACTAATACACCCCTACACAACACTTGCAGGAGGTTCCCTATCCATTGGTGCCACCACCAAGGGATAAATAATTATTTTTGAATAGGTGGTGGATAGTTTTTACCATCCTCCATGCAACAAAAATGTGGTCACATAATATTTTTTGAAGAAAATTTATTGTGTCCTCAATGAGATCCCTAACTACTTTGACATGTGGAAGTTCTAGGGTAGAGGTGAGGGATCTATACAGGACATACTGGGGGCACAAAGACCCCTTTCTAGGCTAGACATTGAGCATGTCACGATCCCTTCTATTGTGAAGGAGAGTGTTGAGTTTGAGATCCTACAGTCTATTAGCTCGGTCACTTAAACCCTTTTACAACACACTAAGCCTCTAGCACAAGTTGATGAGGGTGAGTCTTCTAGGTATCAACGTTCATCTCATATATGTCAAAACTACAAGTCTATTTGTGATTGTGGGTCTAAGGACAATTCCGACCATGCACGTGGCCAACAACAAGACACATCCATATTTGGATTGAAGATAGTGCTCAAAGATGAGATGCTATATGATACATTTAGCATTGATAGACAAGTAAATTTGAACAAGGTTAAAATCACTTTACTATATTTCATTTTGAAATGTAAGATTAAAATTAAATTACTAAATTGATTGTAATAAAATTTTAGGGTTGGAGTGTTCACCTTGTGTTTGGCAATTGTTCAACTCTAGATTACATGACGATGTTGAGTCCACATGTATGTAATTAGTTTAAATAAATAGTAAATACAGTACATGTAAATATTTTACCTTATATGAACGTGGTAATATTAAAATTCACTTTAGATATTGAACAGGTGGATGTTGGGCCTTTGACATTAGAACTTGTTAGTCAAATTGGCCAAGCATCTTTCACCAAGGTTACCTGTAAATATTTTACCTTATATGAACATGGTAATATTAAAATTCACTTTAGATATTGAATAGGTGGATGTTGGGCCTTTGACATTAGAACTTGTTAGTCAAAGTGGCCAAGCATCCTTCACCAAGGTAACCTTGACTATTGTTAATCATTATGTGTCGTAAAATAATGTTAGGTATATTTTGGTAATTTAATAACATTGTTTCATTTAAATTATTGACATCAGATCAGGACTACCAATATTTGTAGGAAAATGGAGGTGGATGTTGTTGTAGTAGTATTACCTTCGACTCATTGCCAAAGGTACGATCTACATTAGTAAAATTCATATTTTGTTTGTTGTTTTATCCCATGTCTATTAGTGCAAATTTGAATCATATTCATTTATAGTTTAATTTGATTCTTGATGCTTGTTACGTGATATTAGAACTCTAGTTTGTGTCCCTTAGATGGATGATGAGAGGCAATGATTGATTGAGAGAGATTATCGAGTGGCGGAAAGTGGTTATTTCATTATATGACATTCTATAATTTATTTTTATATATTAATTTGTGTATATTTTTATTATATTAGGCAAAGATCCAAAAAAACTTATGAGAGGAGGTCAAGTTAGTGGGTTTGAAAGCAACCATTATCACCACTTGAGCCTCTCCATCCACTTGACAGTCAAAGGCATCTCGTGATCTCTTCCATTCCCCTTGAGAGAGGTGATTATATTAAGACTTTGTTTTATTCCTATTTGGAATTTTTGTACATATATTTTTGTATTACAAATTTTATCATGCCTATATGGCTATATTGTAAGCCTGTATGTCTTTCTTGTAAGCCTATAAGGCTTTATTGTAAGCCTATATGGCTTTATTGTAAGCCTATATGGCTTTATTGTAAGTTTGTATGGCTTTCTTGTACTTCTCTATTGTACTTTTTAGACATAACATTGTATGTCTAGATATGGATTTTTAGTTAATACAATTTTTTTTTACCAATGTTGTCCATATTTTCTATAAATGATTAATTGAATAAATGAATAATTTCACAATTAAAATAGATATATTTTAATTTGAGTAATTGAATAAATTCCCAATCTTTTAGTCTTTCATCCTGTTCAATGAGTTAGATCCTAGTCTAAGTCTTGGTTGAACACTTTGGCTTGGTCATGTAAAGGCTTGATTCGATGACATGGTTCATATGAATTATTAGTCCTAATATAAGCTATGGAGTGAGTTTGGTTGATTTATTTACTTGTATCTATTTTGAGATGGCTTTGAATAGATGAGAACGAGATTGATTCTTGGTGTATCTAGATGAATAGTTTGTGTGATCACATTATCAAGAACATTGACCTCCTCCATGATGAGCTTAGAACCTTAGGTTGTTTATAGTATCATCTTTCTCATTGCATTGTTGTGTTATTTTACCTATTAAGGTGGATCCTAAAGAAGTGTGAATTTTATTTCATCTTATTCTTTCTTTGGATAGATATTCCATATTGTTTGGTATACCATGACATGAGAAATTAAAGTATGTCCCTTGTATTATACAATAATGAGTTAAATATGCTCACGAGGGTAGAATTGAAAATATTACATAGATCCATATGAGCTTCTTATTGAGGCAAGTCATTTTACCATGGATAATTACATGTACACTCCTAGAGAAGCTCCTTATGATAGTGAGAAGGAACTTTATGAGGTGTATCAACATAGATTAGAAGAACAAAGGAAAGAAAAAACTATAACTAAAATATCACACAATCATATTATTTTTTAATCCCCTATTCCACCTAAGAAGTATAAGGGTCATATATTGCAAAAGTTTGTATTTCATGCTAAATGTACTACTCTATCGACTGGACAAAGAAAATTGTTATAGTCCAACAAGTGTAAATGAAGCTCCTATAGTTCTATCTATTGACAGTGTGTTGAATCCAAGTTGACCATAATGTCTTTAAATTTTAAGGGGAATCATTTTAAGGAGTACAAACTTAATTGAAATTTTTATATGGACATGTAACCTATTCTTGTATGCTTAATATGGATCTTATAGGTCTTTCAATAGAAACTTGTATTCTCAAATTCTTAGTGATACATAATTAGGGTATCAATATACATAAGGTATAGGTTGCTAGAGATCTAGTTATATTTAACATATATATCTTCAATTTTCACATATAGACCTCCTAGATTACCTTTCATGGTTTTGCAAATTCAAAAGTGTAGGATATTTTCCCACTCTTGGATCAATAGGCCCAATACTAGTTGTATCCTAGTCATGAGTTTCATCCCTTGTATTGACATCTTAAAAGATATCCTTAAGTATAGGCCTTGTGTACATTCTCTAGGGTTTTAGGATAGTAGTTTCTAGTGTTAGTAAATGACATCGTTAATGGGGAGATAAGAATATTTATAGTGTTTGAATTTATTGTTATAATATGTTAAGGTCATGTTTTTTTGTAGAAATATCATTTTATTTGTGTGTACTTGGCATCCCATTATCTTTTGCAACAGATGCAACCATTTCTAAGGAGATATATTACCAAAGTTTTATGATTAATAAGTTCATTTATTGGGTGAATTGTTGGCATCCAATCAAATGATGCCAACAAATAACATTAGTATTAGGGACTTAATTACTACTCTATTTTACATGATTTGATTGGTAAGAATTTTCTCATAGATAAATATCAACCCTATCTCATCCCTCAAAGATCACTTTTACTTTAATGTTTTATCCTTAATCTTTGAGGTGGTGGTTCCATTATTTTTATTTAAATAATTTTAGCTACTTAAGGTGTGCTCATTTGAAAAATATTTGTTCTACAATGTAACATACCCAAAGTTTACCCTATTGATTTCGCCTAGGTTTTAACTCAGAATGTGAAAAGTTCAAGTACACAAATACATGAAAATAAAATTTTCCTTTTCAATAACACATTTACACATTTGAAACAAACCCATTTCATATTACAATGCATAATAGGAGTAACATTACATAATCCCAAGTAATGAATTCATCTTTAAAGTACAATTTACAAGTAGATTCAAGATCATAATTACAATTCATAGCTTATAAGAGCTTAATGGTACAAGAGTAGAATGGTCAAGATGTCCTCATCTAGAATGCACATCTTCATCTTATTCTATTTCACAAGCTTCAGCTACCAACTGCATGAGGGAGAGCATCACCCAAGTGCTTTTCCACCAACCACGAACTTAATGTGATCCCTCACACATCTTCCTGATTGACCAGTAAGATGGCCCTACTCTTCAATGAAGAGTTTGGTATGGAAACCCTCCAGTAAAATGCCTACCTGAGCATGGTGTTTTGTCCTACATAACTAGTGTTTCCATACACTAGATACCCGCCTAACATGCATGACACTCCCTACTAGCTATGCAATCCTAACTCATAGTGAATCGACAAAGTGTACATAGTGGCATTTACACTTACTTTGGCCAAAGTTTTCATATATAAAATAATTCCACTTTCTATGAAGTGGTGTCGTATGTTCACCCACCCCCTCGCTCAACTTGGAAACTCTATTGACCTATGTAAACTCTTGAATTGGTTTGACTTCAAGATTTAAATAGCATAAACAAGATTCCATACAAAAGTGAGAAGACACTTATATTGATCTAACTGACCAATTAGGTTTAACCCAACTTCTTGAATACCCTGGTACACATTTGTAACATTCTTGGGATTAGAAATTTCCCCTTATTCAAGTTATTTCCTTTAATCATGGAAGTAATGACTGTCCTAGTTCATGCATAATTAGTTAATACTAATGACACTGTGTCATCGACTAGACACATCTGGTCCCATTCTAAAGCACTTTGCATATGTCTATATGTATAATAATTCAGAATTAAACTTGATTTGAAGATTACTTCTTTGTATTGAGTTTTAGACTCTTTGTTGTCATATCTATTCCACTACCAATACCTTCTTCCTCTTCATGGTTAATCTCTATATCAAGTAAGCGGTCAACATGCCACACGTAGTATTTTTGTATGTTAATTTCCTTCCAATTTGCAACAATATCATCTTTAATGCAACCTATATCTGTAGCGATGTCAAAAAAATTCTTGTATAGAAGTAGATCAGTCCAACAAAATGTTTCAAAATGTTTTGAATCCTCATTTGGAGTAGCGTAGAATTGAGGAAAGACATATTTTCCTTTTGTTTCTTGTGTTTCTACTTGCACCCTTTGCATTTGGATGAAAATGAAAATGATCGTGCAAATTCAATCAACTTTATGGTTTCCATCTTAGTAGGGTGTTGTATGTAAGAATGTAGATAGGTTGATTGTAATGTATTTTCATTTATATTTGTTTTGATTTGATGTAACACTTTTCAACCAACATTTAGTGTCATAAATGTGCGATTTCAAAAAAGTGGTAATTTGAGTAGCATATGACATGTTTCTTGTGCACCTATATCATGGTCTGTAATAATCTTAGACATGAATTTTTTGTATGTTGCAATAGCGTGTTCTTCTGGAGATTGATTTTTATAGATTTGCATTAGCATATCAATACAACTCTTAGATTTTCTCTTTGCCTTCGATGCATACTTGGCAATGTATTTAAGAATGAGCATTTTGGAAATGATAGGTTGACAAGCCATATTAGCTCTCCCTATTGAAATCATTTAAGGGTTGTGTATATTTAACCTATCATCATTTTGTGTAAGGGAAAATGTTTTTTTTCTAGAGTCATCGCAAGACAATGAAGGGGTAACACATTTAGGCCAAAGATCCTTGCAATGACACTCTACATTTTGACCCTTCTTGCATAGGAATGTTGCTTCAGTACACTTTGTGTGCCTTTGGACATGATTTATTAATTCTTCATAGTCAATAAGTGTATTTTTTAGAAGATCTCAATTGTATTTAGCAAACATGGATCATCCTGGGTAGAGTGATGTCGAGTGTTGTTTCTATCAAATAGACATCGAGGGTTCCATACACTAACATATTTGTCAAAGAATGATTTTTCTCTTTCTACAATAGTAGGGTTTTCCCAATCAAGGTTGTCCATGTCCGGTGCATTGTCAAACCAAATGAACCCATGTACATGTACAAACCCTCGATGTTGCCACTCATATCTATACCAATAATTTGTTGCATGAAGGAGCTTTTCAATTACTTCTTCACGAAATATTGTGAATCATTGATGCAAGTGTAGGGATGTGGTATGTGGGTTATTAATAATGTTATCTATGTGGTCTTTGTTAGTTTGTGATTGAGTTGGTCTCCTAGTAAAAAATAATCGTTGTAAATCTAGCCATTTAGTATCTGCGACACATAATGTGAAGAATGTTAAAGTAATAAAGTCATCACCTAATTAATTAATTGGGTCACTTTATGCTTTATTACACTTAAGCTAAACTTAGGAGTGCTTTAAATATTTCAATATTTTTCTTTAATTAATTAGTTGCTTTTTGCATGATTAAAGCCTTTTATATTAGAAAATGTTGTCTCATTCATTCCTATGAGGACACTTGTCATGTTCTAATCTAACCCTAATCTAGGGTTAGCTTTCATCCTTTTCATAAGGATTGATTCATTGTAATTGTATTTTCAATTCTCTACCCAACATATTCAATGCAACAATTGTTCACATAATGCAAATTGGTGTTTTCATCAAATTTGAGTTGTTGGGCAGCCATATCTTGCTTATTTCTTCATAATGTGATAGGTTTATAGTTGTAGGTGATTCATGGAGCTATGGGAGTACATACATCTACTCTAACATGGTATCAGAGCACTAGATCTGCAACTGCCTTGTGTGTTTTCTTTGAAGAAACCAACTCATGCATTAGGATCCGTGAATCATGGAGTAAATTTGACATTATCATTGAGTCCAAAGTTATCAGAAGTATCAGGTTTGTCTTTTGTTTCATCAGAAAAGGCCTTCATTTCTTAGATCTATGAGGGTTTGAAGCTACAACAATTTGTTGCCAGATTAGAGGGGTTTTCCATCACTTTTTTAGAAATTTTGACTTTGATCTCTCAAATGGTGCATGCTAGTGCAAAACAGACATCATGGGTGCGCTCAGAAGGCCTAAAAACCCCTATTTTCATATAAAATATGATAGGGTTTGCTGAAAATTGATTTTTTAGTGTTTTTGGGGATTTTTTAAAAATGCTGCTAGAAAAATCCGTACGGTTGTACGGATCCATACGGGCACTCTGATTTCCATGCCATATTTTTGGTGCCTAGAACATATTTGAGATGCCTCAATTTTCATGCCATTTGCCTCAATTTTTGTGTTGCCTTAGTTTTTGTGCCATGAAGGTACAATTGAATATTTTATTAATTTTTTAATCTTTAAAATAATAAAAATATTTGGTTTAAAGCCTAAATGAGCATTTTTAGTAAAATGGTCATATCTTGAGCCTACGGAGTTTGTTTTTTTCAAATGAGATATCGTCGGAAAGCGGGTTCCGAGCTTGATCCAGTGGTACAGGTATTTTTTTCCTAATTTTGTTGTTTTGACTGAGTTATAAACCCTTGAAGTCAGATCACCAGTTTTCGCTTCTAGGGGCATATCTTTGGACTCATGTATCAGTTTTTCATGATTCTTGCAGCATCAGAAAGCTGGTTTAGTGCTCTACACAGTGATCAAACTTATTTTTCTAGATTATGCCCTAGGTACATTTTATTCAGATTTTGGTTTTTTCACAAATTTGCTTAATTACTTGGATGTTTTGGCACTTGGGAATGCTTTGTTTGCATCATTTGGCTCTATTTCACATGATTTTCTTGCAGTAAAGTCATTTTTCTCATATATTTTCATTTGAAGAGTAATCATGGGTTTTTCTACTCACCCTTTAGTTGTAATCCTAGAACGATATAATTATGAGTCATGGGCAAAGGGTATACTTACACATTGTAGGTGGCTTAATATTTTGCCTCATTTATATGACCTCATACCTAAACCAAACACACCAGGGAGAAAAATAGCTTGGGGTATCATTAGAGATCATTTAGTAGGACTTATATGTTCTAGTGTCGATTTTGACATTGTGTGTTGTATCAAACACTAATTGTCCCCACACACTTTGGACTCATCTTTGGGAGATCCATGGAGACCCCAATCTCTCTCCATATCTAGAGGATCCTGCTTCAGATTGTCTCTTACCCATGGCTACTACAAATTGTATACCCATTGATGATGCTACATTAGAGGACCTAGAGTATCTAATAGGTTTTGCATGTTCTGATGGATCAAAGGCTTGACTCCTAATTCCTACTCTTCAGACTAAGATTACACATGCATCATTTGTTGTTCCTGATGACATTAGTATTGCCACATTGGCCCCTATGGATTTAGTTCAGCATCATGACCATCTTGGTCATTCATTTTCTGCTACATCATGGGATTCTTATCTTGCAGACACATCATTATTTGTTGCGTCTCACACTGCAAATCTTGAGGATTATATACAAGACATACATCTCCTCTATCTTGACAGTCAGATTATCATTGTACGCCCACCATTATCAGTGCATTCAAAGGTTGTATTTCAGGAGTCTTCACATTAGTTTGGATTTGGCATCATTTGTTTCAGTTTAGACACAAAGAGTCTTCAACATCCTATCATGGCACACATCTTGAGACATATTGATTCATCACTCTTCATAGGGTTTCTTCGATATCATCCTTTGGATTTGTTTCTTCCCAAGGGGAGGAATCTTATTTGCTGCTTCGGGATCTCTTTCTAGATTCTACATCAGGAATCCACCATTGCGACAAGAGTTTATTCATTGTGGGGGGGCCTTCTAGTCTCTTTCTATCTCTCCTATGCAGACCATTGTATATGTACTTATGTGATAGAAGTTGTCTTTGGGGGCTATCATGTAATCCACCTTCTATCCTTCTTCTATTAGTGCATTACATTGTTTTCTTTTCTCTCTTTTGGAGGGAAGTTTTTTTCCAATGTGGTTTTCTCCTTTTCTCTAGTTATGAGAGTTTCATTTATGTACATGGGTACCTCATCAACCATTAGGGCGGGACCCATTCATGCATCCATTAAAGTATTTCTTTATCATAGTTTAGTTTCTCCCTAGTTCATCTTAAGGGGGGTGTTAGAGTAATAAAGTCATCACCTCATTAATTAATTAATTATTAATTAATTGGGTCACTTTATGCTTTATTACACTTAAGCTAAACTTAGGAATGCTTTTATTTCAATATTTGCTTTAATTAATTAGTTGTTTTTTGCATGATTAAAGCCTCTTATATTAGAAAATGTTGTCTCATTCATTCCTATGAGGATACTTGCCATGTTCCAATCTAACCCTAATCTAGGGTTAGCTTTCATCCTTTTCATAAGGATTGATTCATTGTAATTGTATTTTCAATTCTCCACTGCAACATATTCAATGCGACAATTTTTCACATAATGCAAATTGGTGTTTTCATCAGATCTGAGTTGTTGGGAAATCATATCTTGCTTATTTCTTCATAGTGTGATAGTTTTATCGTTACAGGTGATTCATGGAGCTGTGGGAGTACATACATCTACTCTAACATGGTATTAGAGCACTAGATCTGCAGCCGCCTTGTCTGCTTTTTTTGAAGAAACCAACCCATGCATTAGGATCTGTGAATTGTGGAGTAAATTTGACATTATCATTGAGTCTAGAGTTTTCAGAAGTGTCAGGTTTTTCTTTTGTTTTGTTAGAAAAGGCCTCCATTTGCTAGATCTTTGAGGGTTTGAAGCCACGACAGTGTTTTGCCAGATCAGAGGGGTTTTCCATCATTTTTTGAGAAATTTTGACCTTGATCTCTCAAATGGTGCATGCTAGTACAAAATGGACTTCATGGGTGCGCTTAGAAGGCCCAAAAACCCCTATTTTTATATAAAATATGATAGGGTAAATAGGGGTTTGCTAAAAATTGTTTTTTTAGTGTTTTTCGGGATTTTCAAAAAACGTTGCCAGAAAAATCCGTATGGTTGTATGGATCCGTACGGGCACCCCGATTTTCATGCCATATTTTTGATGCCTAGAACTTTTTTGAGCTGCCTCAATTTTTGTGCCATTTGCCTCATTTTTATGTCCTCTCGATTTCGGTGCTGCCTCGATTTTCATGCCATGAAGGTACAACTGAATATTTTATTAATTTTTTAATCTTTAAATTAATAAAATATTTGGTTTAAAGCCTAAATGAGCATTTTTAGTAAAATGGCCATATCTTGAGCATACGAAGTCTTTTTTTTCAAACGAGATATCATCAAAAAGTGAGTTCCAAGATTGATGTAGTGGTACAAGTATTTTTTCTTGATTTTGTTGTTTTGATTGAGTTATAAACCCTTGAAGTCATATCATCAGTTTTCGCTTCTAGGGGCATCTCTTTTGACTCAGGTATCGATTTTTTGTGATTCTTGTGGCATCGGAAAGCTGGTTCAGTGCTCTACATAGTGATCAAGCTTATTTTTCTAGATTATGCCCTAGGTACATGTTATTCAGATTTTGGTGTTTTCACAATTTGCTTAATTACTTGGACGTTTTGGCACTTGGGAATGATCTATTTGCATCATTTGGCTCTATTTCACATGATTTTCATACAATAAAGTTAGTTTTCTCATATTTCCTCATTTGAAGAGTAATCATGGGTTTTTCTACTCACCCTTTACTTGTAATCTTGGAACGAGATAATTATGAGTCATGGGCAAAGGGCATACTTACACATTGTAGGTGGCTTAATATTTTGCCTCATTTATATGACCTCATACATGAACCAAACACACCAAGTAGAAAAATAGTTTGGGATATCATTAGAGATCATTTAGTAAGACTTATATGTTCTAGTGTTGATTTTGACACTATGTGTGCTGGATCAGACACTGATTGTGCCCACACACTTTGGACTCATCTTTGGGAGATCCATGGAGACCCCAATCTCTCTCCATATCCAGAGGATCCTGCTTCAGATTGTCTCTTACCCATGGCTACTACAGATTATATACTCATTGATGATGCTACATTAGAGGACCTAGAGTATCTAACAGGTCTTGCACGTTCTAATGGATCAGAGGCTTGACTCCTAGTTCCTACTCTTTAGACTGAGATTACACATGCATCATCCATTGTTCCTGATGAAATTAGTATCTCCACATTGGCCCCTATGGATTCAATTCAACATCATGACCATCTTGGTCATTCATTTTCTGCTACATCATGGGATTCTTATCTTGCAGACACATCATTGTTTGTTGAGTCTCACACTACAAATCTTGAGGATTATATTGAGGAAACACATCTCTATCTTGACAGTCAAATTATCACTATACGCCCACCATTATCAGTGCATTCATAGGTTGTATTTAAGGAGTCTTCACATCAGTTTGGATTTGGCACCATTTGTTTCAGTTCAGACACAAAGAGTCTTTAGCATCCTATCATGGCACATGTCTTGAGACATATTGGTTCATCACTCTTCATAGGGTTTCTTCGACATCATCCTTTGGATCCGTTTCTTCCCAAGGGGAGGAATGTTATTTGCCACTTCAGGATCTCTTTCCAGATTTTACATCAAGCATCCACCATTGCGACAAGAGTTTCTTCATTGTGGGGGGGCCTTCTAGTCTCTTTCTATCTCTCCTATGGAGACCATTGTATATGTACTTATGTGATAGAAGTTGTCTTTGGGGGGTATCATGTAATCCACCTTCTATCCTTCTTCTATTAGTACATTACATTTTTTTTTCTCTCTTTTGGAGGGGAGTTTTTTTACCATTTGGTTTTCTCCTTTTCTCTAGTTATGAGAGTTTCATTTATGTACATGGGTACCTCATCAGCCGTTAGGGCGGGACCGATTCATGCATCCATTCAAGTATTTCTTTATCATAGTTTAGTTTCTCCCTAGTTCATCTTAAGGGGGGGTGTTAGAGTAATAAAGTCATCACCTAATTAATTAATTAAAATGTTTGGGTCACTTTATTCTTTATTAATTAATTAATTGGGTTACTTTATACTTTATTACACTTAAGCTAAACTTAGGAGTGCTTTTATTTCAATATTTGCTTTAATTAATTAGTTGTTTTTTGCATGATTACAACCTCTTATATTAGAACATGTTGTCTCATTCATTCCTATGAAGACACTTGTCATGTTCTAATCTAACCCTAATCTAGGGTTAGCTTTCATCCTTTTCATAAGGATTGATTCATTGTAATTGTATTTTCAATTCTCTACGGCAACATATTCAATGCGACAATTGTTCACATAATGCAAATTGGTGTTTTCATCAGATTTGAGTTGTTGGGCAATCATATCTTGCTTATTTCTTCATAGCGTGATAGGTTTATCGTTGCAGGTAATTCATGGAGTTGTGGGAGTACATACATCTACTCTAACAAAAAAGAGTGTGGGGGATCCTATTTGGTTGATCATATTTGAAAGCTCACCATGAAACTTATTCCAATATGAGTGTGTCCCTCTTAGGGAAGATCCAAAATGCATTAGTTGTTCAACAAGTTGAGTGTTAGGAAGTTGTTGTATATGGATTCAAAGACTATCAATGGTGGTTGGTATGTAATTCTTTGCATTTCTCTTCACAAACATAGAGGCAAGTCCTTGGCTTTGATGGCGCATCATAAGTTTGAGTACAAAATAGCAAAGTCATGGATGGCTTCCAAATCTATTATCATGAAACCTCATTAAATGCAATACATATTCATGCATCTCAACCTATCTATAGCGGTGTTGCAAGTGTAGTACAATGCCATTTGGAAAGAGTGTGGGAAAATCCATGTCTAATAGGCTCTCAATATTTTATTCATTTATTGGTGAAGACTCAAGTGTTGGCCAATGAATAAGGTTATCAATTTCATCTCTAACTTGCAAAGCTTCTTTTACAATTTCCATCTCATGTTGCATATATGGTAATTTAGCCATAAATGAGGATGAGTAAGTTATTTCATTTTCAGGTTGATCCTTAAGAATCATAGCTTCTATGGACCTATGTGCACCAATTTGTGACTCAAAAAAGATGCCACTTTTGTTTTTTTACTCAAAATGACCATTTGGCGAGCACCAAATGAAATGCATCATTTGGATAGCACCAAATTTGGTGCTCGCCAAATGTGAATGTTGAGGTTTTAGAATGCATTTTGTTGAAGTGTTTCCTTTTTTCTTTTTCTTTGTATTTGTCTTTCTTTGCTAGAGAAACTATTGTAGTGTAGGAAATTGTATACCTTTACAATTTCACACTTTGTTTGGGTCCCTTAATTTATTGGACTTAATTACACTTCTAATTTGCCCAAATTATGCATTCCAAAGCCTCATTATTCCCATTTTTCGAAAGGGAAACTGGTATTTAATTAATGCAATTAATATTTTAATCAACTTGGAATGTGAATGTCCTGGACTTCTAGGCCAAGACCCATTCGCTCAAGGGTGAATGGGTCCCCTTTAAGTCCTAGGACTCATTTTAAAATATGTTTTTTGTGGTATTTTAATGATTTAAATTCAATATGTAATTGTCAGCTTTTGGAATATATTTAAGTAATTACATATGTAAACACCTATAAATACATAGTCTTTTTATCAATTCAAATCTAAGGCATAATAAGACACAAAATCAAGAGATCATATGAATAGATATTATTGTCAAGAGAATTCAAGAGCATATTTATCAATTATTCATTGTAGCATTTAAGATCCTGACATCATGTTCAAGATTATGTTTGTTCATGTCACATTGTGAAGGCTAGCATGCATTGTTGATCCTAAAGCATCCAAGCATTTTCAAGTGTCCAAACCCATCAAGCAAAGCAAGATAAAGTTCCTTGGAGTGATGTGTTTGTCTTCGGTCCTCTAAGGGAAGCCATTGAAGGTGTGGTGAGTTGTAGCAAGCAAGTGTTCATTCAT
>VDFB02278519.1:0-15682 GCA_007258455.2 Sequoia sempervirens
ATAACTCCTGTCCTGTTCTTCCCCAGTTCACACACTCCGCGGTTCTCTGTTCTTCCGAGACTTAACTGCCGTTCGTCATTTCTCTCAGACTCATCGTGTTGTCAAGACAACTTCAGTTCACTGCAAAACCGTTTTGAACAAAAAAACTGCAGTTCCTTGTGGAAAAAATCAAAGCTTTGAGAGTGCTCACGGCAAGTTTAATCTATGTTTCCGTTTTTTTACTTTTTAATCTCCTTCCCTCCTTTTCTTGGCGCCAATGAAGAAGATGATTTACAGAGCATAAGAGGGTTCTCAGCGCTTGTTTTTCAGTGATTTGGATGCTGCGTAGGATGTGCAGTTTGGCTGTAAGCATTCTATGAAATAGTTTGCATGCTTACTATATGCTTAAATTAGATATTCTTCAAGTCCTATTTCTAACCAATTTTCTATACTTAATCAAAAAAATAGCAGATGTACAATTTGTGAAACTCAACCATCAATCTTAATATTATAGCTGGTCAAACATTTCAAAAAACCATTCCAGGTAATTTAGAATTTTAATATTAATTTGATTAAGTATATATTGTAATGTTACACTTAATCTTTTATCTATGCTGATTTGTTAAATATGCATGTCATTGCAGCTTTAGATGATCAACAGAATATGGTGATGACACTTTGCGAAATTATATCGTACATTAATCTTAGAGCTAAATACCATTAATTATTTAAAATTCCAAGCATTTCAAAATGTCTATTATTCTCACTTCCTTCTCCTTAGATATATGTATATTAGTTAATGATGATTAGTTTATTTTTTATGTTTTTTGTTATGTATAGAAAGTAGTATCATATTTTTACATTTTTATGAACCTGAATTTCTTACTTGGGTAAGTGCAGAAAGATGGGGGACCAAAAAGTGATTCCACCACTTTTTGGCCCCATAGAAGATATAATGCAAACATGTTAAATAACATGCTCACATTATGATCAACATAAAAACAAAATAGCAAGAGTTAGAGCTCATTTGAGCTAGGCCTCTCACCCATAAAAAAAAAACTACAACCTTACAAGAGTGCACTCACGTTTTGAAGTTGCCCAATATTTGTCCAATCACCACGAATTTGCCACTAAAATGTCGTCATGACGACCCTAAGGTTGAATAGGTAAGTTTTGTTAGCTTTTTATTGTAAAAATTGACTAATTAATAAGATAGAAATGGTTTTGAGCAATTTTTTCAATTTATAGGAATTGGAAAAATCTCCCATTAGTTGATGAAAATCCTCATTCACCAATTTATGATATCCTTGGTGAAGAACAACCACAACAAACCCCTCTGGAAATGCCTCGACATCCTCTTGAGATGCTAGAAAGCCTACTAGGGAAAATAGAAAACAACAAGAAAGCACTTGGAACAATAATTCAAAAGTTGTGAGATCTGAGTGGAACAACCTCACATTGCTCTACCCTTGCCACTTCATTGAAATCTATCATCTCTCATATAGATTTCATGAGTGTCCAAATTTACACCTAGTCAAAAAAAAGGGAAGAAGCAAGAGACTTTTATGTCGATAAATTATCCTATCAACAAATAAAACAAAATAAATGAAATTTGACTTGTGTGCATTGTTCACTAACCCACAAACTAATACACCCCTACACAACACTTGCAGGAGGTTCCCTATCCATTGGTGCCACCACCAAGGGATAAATAATTATTTTTGAATAGGTGGTGGATAGTTTTTACCATCCTCCATGCAACAAAAATGTGGTCACATAATATTTTTTGAAGAAAATTTATTGTGTCCTCAATGAGATCCCTAACTACTTTGACATGTGGAAGTTCTAGGGTAGAGGTGAGGGATCTATACAGGACATACTGGGGGCACAAAGACCCCTTTCTAGGCTAGACATTGAGCATGTCACGATCCCTTCTATTGTGAAGGAGAGTGTTGAGTTTGAGATCCTACAGTCTATTAGCTCGGTCACTTAAACCCTTTTACAACACACTAAGCCTCTAGCACAAGTTGATGAGGGTGAGTCTTCTAGGTATCAACGTTCATCTCATATATGTCAAAACTACAAGTCTATTTGTGATTGTGGGTCTAAGGACAATTCCGACCATGCACGTGGCCAACAACAAGACACATCCATATTTGGATTGAAGATAGTGCTCAAAGATGAGATGCTATATGATACATTTAGCATTGATAGACAAGTAAATTTGAACAAGGTTAAAATCACTTTACTATATTTCATTTTGAAATGTAAGATTAAAATTAAATTACTAAATTGATTGTAATAAAATTTTAGGGTTGGAGTGTTCACCTTGTGTTTGGCAATTGTTCAACTCTAGATTACATGACGATGTTGAGTCCACATGTATGTAATTAGTTTAAATAAATAGTAAATACAGTACATGTAAATATTTTACCTTATATGAACGTGGTAATATTAAAATTCACTTTAGATATTGAACAGGTGGATGTTGGGCCTTTGACATTAGAACTTGTTAGTCAAATTGGCCAAGCATCTTTCACCAAGGTTACCTGTAAATATTTTACCTTATATGAACATGGTAATATTAAAATTCACTTTAGATATTGAATAGGTGGATGTTGGGCCTTTGACATTAGAACTTGTTAGTCAAAGTGGCCAAGCATCCTTCACCAAGGTAACCTTGACTATTGTTAATCATTATGTGTCGTAAAATAATGTTAGGTATATTTTGGTAATTTAATAACATTGTTTCATTTAAATTATTGACATCAGATCAGGACTACCAATATTTGTAGGAAAATGGAGGTGGATGTTGTTGTAGTAGTATTACCTTCGACTCATTGCCAAAGGTACGATCTACATTAGTAAAATTCATATTTTGTTTGTTGTTTTATCCCATGTCTATTAGTGCAAATTTGAATCATATTCATTTATAGTTTAATTTGATTCTTGATGCTTGTTACGTGATATTAGAACTCTAGTTTGTGTCCCTTAGATGGATGATGAGAGGCAATGATTGATTGAGAGAGATTATCGAGTGGCGGAAAGTGGTTATTTCATTATATGACATTCTATAATTTATTTTTATATATTAATTTGTGTATATTTTTATTATATTAGGCAAAGATCCAAAAAAACTTATGAGAGGAGGTCAAGTTAGTGGGTTTGAAAGCAACCATTATCACCACTTGAGCCTCTCCATCCACTTGACAGTCAAAGGCATCTCGTGATCTCTTCCATTCCCCTTGAGAGAGGTGATTATATTAAGACTTTGTTTTATTCCTATTTGGAATTTTTGTACATATATTTTTGTATTACAAATTTTATCATGCCTATATGGCTATATTGTAAGCCTGTATGTCTTTCTTGTAAGCCTATATGGCTTTATTGTAAGCCTATATGGCTTTATTGTAAGTTTGTATGGCTTTCTTGTACTTCTCTATTGTACTTTTTAGACATAACATTGTATGTCTAGATATGGATTTTTAGTTAATACAATTTTTTTTTACCAATGTTGTCCATATTTTCTATAAATGATTAATTGAATAAATGAATAATTTCACAATTAAAATAGATATATTTTAATTTGAGTAATTGAATAAATTCCCAATCTTTTAGTCTTTCATCCTGTTCAATGAGTTAGATCCTAGTCTAAGTCTTGGTTGAACACTTTGGCTTGGTCATGTAAAGGCTTGATTCGATGACATGGTTCATATGAATTATTAGTCCTAATATAAGCTATGGAGTGAGTTTGGTTGATTTATTTACTTGTATCTATTTTGAGATGGCTTTGAATAGATGAGAACGAGATTGATTCTTGGTGTATCTAGATGAATAGTTTGTGTGATCACATTATCAAGAACATTGACCTCCTCCATGATGAGCTTAGAACCTTAGGTTGTTTATAGTATCATCTTTCTCATTGCATTGTTGTGTTATTTTACCTATTAAGGTGGATCCTAAAGAAGTGTGAATTTTATTTCATCTTATTCTTTCTTTGGATAGATATTCCATATTGTTTGGTATACCATGACATGAGAAATTAAAGTATGTCCCTTGTATTATACAATAATGAGTTAAATATGCTCACGAGGGTAGAATTGAAAATATTACATAGATCCATATGAGCTTCTTATTGAGGCAAGTCATTTTACCATGGATAATTACATGTACACTCCTAGAGAAGCTCCTTATGATAGTGAGAAGGAACTTTATGAGGTGTATCAACATAGATTAGAAGAACAAAGGAAAGAAAAAACTATAACTAAAATATCACACAATCATATTATTTTTTAATCCCCTATTCCACCTAAGAAGTATAAGGGTCATATATTGCAAAAGTTTGTATTTCATGCTAAATGTACTACTCTATCGATTGGACAAAGAAAATTGTTATAGTCCAACAAGTGTAAATGAAGCTCCTATAGTTCTATCTATTGACAGTGTGTTGAATCCAAGTTGACCATAATGTCTTTAAATTTTAAGGGGAATCATTTTAAGGAGTACAAACTTAATTGAAATTTTTATATGGACATGTAACCTATTCTTGTATGCTTAATATGGATCTTATAGGTCTTTCAATAGAAACTTGTATTCTCAAATTCTTAGTGATACATAATTAGGGTATCAATATACATAAGGTATAGGTTGCTAGAGATCTAGTTATATTTAACATATATATCTTCAATTTTCACATATAGACCTCCTAGATTACCTTTCATGGTTTTGCAAATTCAAAAGTGTAGGATATTTTCCCACTCTTGGATCAATAGGCCCAATACTAGTTGTATCCTAGTCATGAGTTTCATCCCTTGTATTGACATCTTAAAAGATATCCTTAAGTATAGGCCTTGTGTACATTCTCTAGGGTTTTAGGATAGTAGTTTCTAGTGTTAGTAAATGACATCGTTAATGGGGAGATAAGAATATTTATAGTGTTTGAATTTATTGTTATAATATGTTAAGGTCATGTTTTTTTGTAGAAATATCATTTTATTTGTGTGTACTTGGCATCCCATTATCTTTTGCAACAGATGCAACCATTTCTAAGGAGATATATTACCAAAGTTTTATGATTAATAAGTTCATTTATTGGGTGAATTGTTGGCATCCAATCAAATGATGCCAACAAATAACATTAGTATTAGGGACTTAATTACTACTCTATTTTACATGATTTGATTGGTAAGAATTTTCTCATAGATAAATATCAACCCTATCTCATCCCTCAAAGATCACTTTTACTTTAATGTTTTATCCTTAATCTTTGAGGTGGTGGTTCCATTATTTTTATTTAAATAATTTTAGCTACTTAAGGTGTGCTCATTTGAAAAATATTTGTTCTACAATGTAACATACCCAAAGTTTACCCTATTGATTTCGCCTAGGTTTTAACTCAGAATGTGAAAAGTTCAAGTACACAAATACATGAAAATAAAATTTTCCTTTTCAATAACACATTTACACATTTGAAACAAACCCATTTCATATTACAATGCATAATAGGAGTAACATTACATAATCCCAAGTAATGAATTCATCTTTAAAGTACAATTTACAAGTAGATTCAAGATCATAATTACAATTCATAGCTTATAAGAGCTTAATGGTACAAGAGTAGAATGGTCAAGATGTCCTCATCTAGAATGCACATCTTCATCTTATTCTAGTTCACAAGCTTCAGCTACCAACTGCATGAGGGAGAGCATCACCCAAGTGCTTTTCCACCAACCACGAACTTAATGTGATCCCTCACACATCTTCCTGATTGACCAGTAAGATGGCCCTACTCTTCAATGAAGAGTTTGGTATGGAAACCCTCCAGTAAAATGCCTGCCTGAGCATGGTGTTTTGTCCTACATAACTAGTGTTTCCATACACTAGATACCCGCCTAACATGCATGACACTCCCTACTAGCTATGCAATCCTAACTCATAGTGAATCGACAAAGTGTACATAGTGGCATTTACACTTACTTTGGCCAAAGTTTTCATATATAAAATAATTCCACTTTCTATGAAGTGGTGTCGTATGTTCACCCACCCCCTCGCTCAACTTGGAAACTCTATTGACCTATGTAAACTCTTGAATTGGTTTGACTTCAAGATTTAAATAGCATAAACAAGATTCCATACAAAAGTGAGAAGACACTTATATTGATCTAACTGACCAATTAGGTTTAACCCAACTTCTTGAATACCCTGGTACACATTTGTAACATTCTTGGGATTAGAAATTTCCCCTTATTCAAGTTATTTCCTTTAATCATGGAAGTAATGACTGTCCTAGTTCATGCATAATTAGTTAATACTAATGACACTGTGTCATCGACTAGACACATCTGGTCCCATTCTAAAGCACTTTGCATATGTCTATATGTATAATAATTCAGAATTAAACTTGATTTGAAGATTACTTCTTTGTATTGAGTTTTAGACTCTTTGTTGTCATATCTATTCCACTACCAATACCTTCTTCCTCTTCATGGTTAATCTCTATATCAAGTAAGCGGTCAACATGCCACACGTAGTATTTTTGTATGTTAATTTCCTTCCAATTTGCAACAATATCATCTTTAATGCAACCTATATCTGTAGCGATGTCAAAAAAATTCTTGTATAGAAGTAGATCAGTCCAACAAAATGTTTCAAAATGTTTTGAATCCTCATTTGGAGTAGCGTAGAATTGAGGAAAGACATATTTTCCTTTTGTTTCTTGTGTTTCTACTTGCACCCTTTGCATTTGGATGAAAATGAAAATGATCGTGCAAATTCAATCAACTTTATGGTTTCCATCTTAGTAGGGTGTTGTATGTAAGAATGTAGATAGGTTGATTGTAATGTATTTTCATTTATATTTGTTTTGATTTGATGTAACACTTTTCAACCAACATTTAGTGTCATAAATGTGCGATTTCAAAAAAGTGGTAATTTGAGTAGCATATGACATGTTTCTTGTGCACCTATATCATGGTCTGTAATAATCTTAGACATGAATTTTTTGTATGTTGCAATAGCGTGTTCTTCTGGAGATTGATTTTTATAGATTTGCATTAGCATATCAATACAACTCTTAGATTTTCTCTTTGCCTTCGATGCATACTTGGCAATGTATTTAAGAATGAGCATTTTGGAAATGATAGGTTGACAAGCCATATTAGCTCTCCCTATTGAAATCATTTAAGGGTTGTGTATATTTAACCTATCATCATTTTGTGTAAGGGAAAATGTTTTTTTTCTAGAGTCATCGCAAGACAATGAAGGGGTAACACATTTAGGCCAAAGATCCTTGCAATGACACTCTACATTTTGACCCTTCTTGCGTAGGAATGTTGCTTCAGTACACTTTGTGTGCCTTTGGACATGATTTATTAATTCTTCATAGTCAATAAGTGTATTTTTTAGAAGATCTCAATTGTATTTAGCAAACATGGATCATCCTGGGTAGAGTGATGTCGAGTGTTGTTTCTATCAAATAGACATCGAGGGTTCCATACACTAACATATTTGTCAAAGAATGATTTTTCTCTTTCTACAATAGTAGGGTTTTCCCAATCAAGGTTGTCCATGTCCGGTGCATTGTCAAACCAAATGAACCCATGTACATGTACAAACCCTCGATGTTGCCACTCATATCTATACCAATAATTTGTTGCATGAAGGAGCTTTTCAATTACTTCTTCACGAAATATTGTGAATCATTGATGCAAGTGTAGGGATGTGGTATGTGGGTTATTAATAATGTTATCTATGTGGTCTTTGTTAGTTTGTGATTGAGTTGGTCTCCTAGTAAAAAATAATCGTTGTAAATCTAGCCATTTAGTATCTGCGACACATAATGTGAAGAATGTTAAAGTAATAAAGTCATCACCTAATTAATTAATTGGGTCACTTTATGCTTTATTACACTTAAGCTAAACTTAGGAGTGCTTTAAATATTTCAATATTTTCTTTAATTAATTAGTTGCTTTTTGCATGATTAAAGCCTTTTATATTAGAAAATGTTGTCTCATTCATTCCTATGAGGACACTTGTCATGTTCTAATCTAACCCTAATCTAGGGTTAGCTTTCATCCTTTTCATAAGGATTGATTCATTGTAATTGTATTTTCAATTCTCTACCCAACATATTCAATGCAACAATTGTTCACATAATGCAAATTGGTGTTTTCATCAAATTTGAGTTGTTGGGCAGCCATATCTTGCTTATTTCTTCATAATGTGATAGGTTTATAGTTGTAGGTGATTCATGGAGCTATGGGAGTACATACATCTACTCTAACATGGTATCAGAGCACTAGATCTGCAACTGCCTTGTGTGTTTTCTTTGAAGAAACCAACTCATGCATTAGGATCCGTGAATCATGGAGTAAATTTGACATTATCATTGAGTCCAAAGTTATCAGAAGTATCAGGTTTGTCTTTTGTTTCATCAGAAAAGGCCTTCATTTCTTAGATCTATGAGGGTTTGAAGCTACAACAATTTGTTGCCAGATTAGAGGGGTTTTCCATCACTTTTTTAGAAATTTTGACTTTGATCTCTCAAATGGTGCATGCTAGTGCAAAACAGACATCATGGGTGCGCTCAGAAGGCCTAAAAACCCCTATTTTCATATAAAATATGATAGGGTTTGCTGAAAATTGATTTTTTAGTGTTTTTGGGGATTTTTTAAAAATGCTGCTAGAAAAATCCGTACGGTTGTACGGATCCATACGGGCACTCTGATTTCCATGCCATATTTTTGGTGCCTAGAACATATTTGAGATGCCTCAATTTTCATGCCATTTGCCTCAATTTTTGTGTTGCCTTAGTTTTTGTGCCATGAAGGTACAATTGAATATTTTATTAATTTTTTAATCTTTAAAATAATAAAAATATTTGGTTTAAAGCCTAAATGAGCATTTTTAGTAAAATGGTCATATCTTGAGCCTACGGAGTTTGTTTTTTTCAAATGAGATATCGTCGGAAAGCGGGTTCCGAGCTTGATCCAGTGGTACAGGTATTTTTTTTCCTAATTTTGTTGTTTTGACTGAGTTATAAACCCTTGAAGTCAGATCACCAGTTTTCGCTTCTAGGGGCATATCTTTGGACTCATGTATCAGTTTTTCATGATTCTTGCAGCATCAGAAAGCTGGTTTAGTGCTCTACACAGTGATCAAACTTATTTTTCTAGATTATGCCCTAGGTACATTTTATTCAGATTTTGGTTTTTTCACAATTTGCTTAATTACTTGGACGTTTTGGCACTTGGGAATGCTTTGTTTGCATCATTTGGCTCTATTTCACATGATTTTCTTGCAGTAAAGTCATTTTTCTCATATATTTTCATTTGAAGAGTAATCATGGGTTTTTCTACTCACCCTTTAGTTGTAATCCTAGAACGATATAATTATGAGTCATGGGCAAAGGGTATACTTACACATTGTAGGTGGCTTAATATTTTGCCTCATTTATATGACCTCATACCTAAACCAAACACACCAGGGAGAAAAATAGCTTGGGGTATCATTAGAGATCATTTAGTAGGACTTATATGTTCTAGTGTCGATTTTGACACTGTGTGTTGTATCAAACACTAATTGTCCCCACACACTTTGGACTCATCTTTGGGAGATCCATGGAGACCCCAATCTCTCTCCATATCTAGAGGATCCTGCTTCAGATTGTCTCTTACCCATGGCTACTACAAATTGTATACCCATTGATGATGCTACATTAGAGGACCTAGAGTATCTAATAGGTTTTGCATGTTCTGATGGATCAAAGGCTTGACTCCTAATTCCTACTCTTCAGACTAAGATTACACATGCATCATTTGTTGTTCCTGATGACATTAGTATTGCCACATTGGCCCCTATGGATTTAGTTCAGCATCATGACCATCTTGGTCATTCATTTTCTGCTACATCATGGGATTCTTATCTTGCAGACACATCATTATTTGTTGCGTCTCACACTGCAAATCTTGAGGATTATATACAAGACATACATCTCCTCTATCTTGACAGTCAGATTATCATTGTACGCCCACCATTATCAGTGCATTCAAAGGTTGTATTTCAGGAGTCTTCACATTAGTTTGGATTTGGCATCATTTGTTTCAGTTTAGACACAAAGAGTCTTCAACATCCTATCATGGCACACATCTTGAGACATATTGATTCATCACTCTTCATAGGGTTTCTTCGATATCATCCTTTGGATTTGTTTCTTCCCAAGGGGAGGAATCTTATTTGCTGCTTCGGGATCTCTTTCTAGATTCTACATCAGGAATCCACCATTGCGACAAGAGTTTATTCATTGTGGGGGGGCCTTCTAGTCTCTTTCTATCTCTCCTATGCAGACCATTGTATATGTACTTATGTGATAGAAGTTGTCTTTGGGGGCTATCATGTAATCCACCTTCTATCCTTCTTCTATTAGTGCATTACATTGTTTTCTTTTCTCTCTTTTGGAGGGAAGTTTTTTTCCAATGTGGTTTTCTCCTTTTCTCTAGTTATGAGAGTTTCATTTATGTACATGCGTACCTCATCAACCATTAGGGCGGGACCCATTCATGCATCCATTAAAGTATTTCTTTATCATAGTTTAGTTTCTCCCTAGTTCATCTTAAGGGGGGGTGTTAGAGTAATAAAGTCATCACCTCATTAATTAATTAATTATTAATTAATTAGGTCACTTTATGCTTTATTACACTTAAGCTAAACTTAGGAATGCTTTTATTTCAATATTTGCTTTAATTAATTAGTTATTTTTTGCATGATTAAAGCCTCTTATATTAGAAAATGTTGTCTCATTCATTCCTATGAGGATACTTGCCATGTTCCAATCTAACCCTAATCTAGGGTTAGCTTTCATCCTTTTCATAAGGATTGATTCATTGTAATTGTATTTTCAATTCTCCACTGCAACATATTCAATGCGACAATTTTTCACATAATGCAAATTGGTGTTTTCATCAGATCTGAGTTGTTGGGAAATCATATCTTGCTTATTTCTTCATAGTGTGATAGTTTTATCATTACAGGTGATTCATGGAGCTGTGGGAGTACATACATCTACTCTAACATGGTATTAGAGCACTAGATCTGCAGCCGCCTTGTCTGCTTTTTTTGAAGAAACCAACCCATGCATTAGGATCTGTGAATTGTGGAGTAAATTTGACATTATCATTGAGTCTAGAGTTTTCAGAAGTGTCAGGTTTTTCTTTTGTTTTGTTAGAAAAGGCCTCCATTTGCTAGATCTTTGAGGGTTTGAAGCCACGACAGTGTTTTGCCAGATCAGAGGGGTTTTCCATCATTTTTTGAGAAATTTTGACCTTGATCTCTCAAATGGTGCATGCTAGTACAAAATGGACTTCATGGGTGCGCTTAGAAGGCCCAAAAACCCCTATTTTTATATAAAATATGATAGGGTAAATAGGGGTTTGCTAAAAATTGTTTTTTTAGTGTTTTTCGAGATTTTCAAAAAACGTTGCCAGAAAAATCCGTATGGTTGTATGGATCCGTACGGGCACCCCGATTTTCATGCCATATTTTTGATGCCTAAAATTTTTTTGAGCTGCCTCAATTTTTGTGCCATTTGCCTCAATTTTTATGTCCTCTCGATTTCGGTGCTGCCTCGATTTTCATGCCATGAAGGTACAACTGAATATTTTATTAATTTTTTAATCTTTAAATTAATAAAATATTTGGTTTAAAGCCTAAATGAGCATTTTTAGTAAAATGGCCATATCTTGAGCATACGAAGTCTTTTTTTTCAAACGAGATATCATCAAAAAGTGAGTTCCAAGATTGATGTAGTGGTACAAGTATTTTTTCTTGATTTTGTTGTTTTGATTGAGTTATAAACCCTTGAAGTCATATCATCAGTTTTCGCTTCTAGGGGCATCTCTTTTGACTCAGGTATCGATTTTTTGTGATTCTTGTGGCATCGGAAAGCTGGTTCAGTGCTCTACATAGTGATCAAGCTTATTTTTCTAGATTATGCCCTAGGTACATGTTATTCAGATTTTGGTGTTTTCACAATTTGCTTAATTACTTGGATGTTTTGGCACTTGGGAATGATCTATTTGCATCATTTGGCTCTATTTCACATGATTTTCATACAATAAAGTTAGTTTTCTCATATTTCCTCATTTGAAGAGTAATCATGGGTTTTTCTACTCACCCTTTACTTGTAATCTTGGAACGAGATAATTATGAGTCATGGGCAAAGGGCATACTTACACATTGTAGGTGGCTTAATATTTTGCCTCATTTATATGACCTCATACCTGAACCAAACACACCAAGTAGAAAAATAGCTTGGGATATCATTAGAGATCATTTAGTAAGACTTATATGTTCTAGTGTTGATTTTGACACTATGTGTGCTGGATCAGACACTGATTGTGCCCACACACTTTGGACTCATCTTTGGGAGATCCATGGAGACCCCAATCTCTCTCCATATCCAGAGGATCCTGCTTCAGATTGTCTCTTACCCATGGCTACTACAGATTATATACTCATTGATGATGCTACATTAGAGGACCTAGAGTATCTAACAGGTCTTGCACGTTCTGATGGATCAGAGGCTTGACTCCTAGTTCCTACTCTTTAGACTGAGATTACACATGCATCATCCATTGTTCCTGATGAAATTAGTATCGCCACATTGGCCCCTATGGATTCAATTCAACATCATGACCATCTTGGTCATTCATTTTCTGCTACATCATGGGATTCTTATCTTGCAGACACATCATTGTTTGTTGAGTCTCACACTACAAATCTTGAGGATTATATTGAGGAAACACATCTCCTCTATCTTGACAGTCAAATTATCACTATACGCCCACCATTATCAGTGCATTCAGAGGTTGTATTTCAGGAGTCTTCACATCAGTTTGGATTTGGCACCATTTGTTTCAGTTCAGACACAAAGAGTCTTTAGCATCCTATCATGGCACATGTCTTGAGACATATTGGTTCATCACTCTTCATAGGGTTTCTTCGACATCATCCTTTGGATCCGTTTCTTCCCAAGGGGAGGAATGTTATTTGCCACTTCAGGATCTCTTTCCAGATTTTACATCAAGCATCCACCATTGCGACAAGAGTTTCTTCATTGTGGGGGGCCTTCTAGTCTCTTTCTATCTCTCCTATGGAGACCATTGTATATGTACTTATGTGATAGAAGTTGTCTTTGGGGGGTATCATGTAATCCACCTTCTATCCTTCTTCTATTAGTACATTACATTCTTTTTTTTCTCTCTTTTGGAGGGGAGTTTTTTTACCATTTGGTTTTCTCCTTTTCTCTAGTTATGAGAGTTTCATTTATGTACATGGGTACCTCATCAGCCGTTAGGGCGGGACCCATTCATGCATCCATTCAAGTATTTCTTTATCATAGTTTAGTTTCTCCCTAGTTCATCTTAAGGGGGGGTGTTAGAGTAATAAAGTCATCACCTAATTAATTAATTAAAATGTTTGGGTCACTTTATTCTTTATTAATTAATTAATTGGGTTACTTTATACTTTATTACACTTAAGCTAAACTTAGGAGTGCTTTTATTTCAATATTTGCTTTAATTAATTAGTTGTTTTTTGCATGATTACAACCTCTTATATTAGAACATGTTGTCTCATTCATTCCTATGAAGACACTTGTCATGTTCTAATCTAACCCTAATCTAGGGTTAGCTTTCATCCTTTTCATAAGGATTGATTCATTGTAATTGTATTTTCAATTCTCTACGGCAACATATTCAATGCGACAATTGTTCACATAATGCAAATTGGTGTTTTCATCAGATTTGAGTTGTTGGGCAATCATATCTTGCTTATTTCTTCATAGCGTGATAGGTTTATCGTTGCAGGTAATTCATGGAGTTGTGGGAGTACATACATCTACTCTAACAAAAAAGAGTGTGGGGGATCCTATTTGGTTGATCATATTTGAAAGCTCACCATGAAACTTATTCCAATATGAGTGTGTCCCTCTTAGGGAAGATCCAAAATGCATTAGTTGTTCAACAAGTTGAGTGTTAGGAAGTTGTTGTATATGGATTCAAAGACTATCAATGGTGGTTGGTATGTAATTCTTTGCATTTCTCTTCACAAACATAGAGGCAAGTCCTTGGCTTTGATGGCGCATCATAAGTTTGAGTACAAAATAGCAAAGTCATGGATGGCTTCCAAATCTATTATCATGAAACCTCATTAAATGCAATACATATTCATGCATCTCAACCTATCTATAGCGGTGTTGCAAGTGTAGTACAATGCCATTTGGAAAGAGTGTGGGAAAATCCATGTCTAATAGGCTCTCAATATTTTATTCATTTATTGGTGAAGACTCAAGTGTTGGCCAATGAATAAAGTTATCAATTTCATCTCTAACTTGCAAAGCTTCTTTTACAATTTCCATCTCATGTTGCATATATGGTAATTTAGCCATAAATGAGGATGAGTAAGTTATTTCATTTTCAGGTTGATCCTCAAGAATCATAGCTTCTATGGACCTATGTGCACCAATTTGTGACTCAAAAAAGATGCCACTTTTGTTTTTTTACTCAAAATGACCATTTGGCGAGCACCAAATGAAATGCATCATTTGGAGAGCACCAAATTTGGTGCTCGCCAAATGTGAATGTTGAGGTTTTAGAATGCATTTTGTTGAAGTGTTTCCTTTTTTCTTTTTCTTTGTATTTGTCTTTCTTTGCTAGAGAAACTATTGTAGTGTAGGAAATTGTATACCTTTACAATTTCACACTTTGTTTGGGTCCCTTAATTTATTGGACTTAATTACGCTTCTAATTTGCCCAAATTATGCATTCCAAAGCATCATTATTCCCATTTTTCAAAAGGGAAACCGGTATTTAATTAATGCAATTAATATTTTAATCACCTTGAAATGTGAATGTCCTGGACTTCTAGGCCAAGACCCATTCGCTCAAGGGTGAATGGGTCCCCTTTAAGTCCTAGGACTCATTTTAAAATATGTTTTTTGTGGTATTTTAATGATTTAAATTCAATATGTAATTGTCAGCTTTTGGAATATATTTAAGAAATTACATATGTAAACACCTATAAATACATAGTCTTTTTATCAATTCAAATCTAAGGCATAATAAGACACAAAATCAAGAGATCATATGAACATATATTATTGTCAAGAGAATTCAAGAGCATATTTATCAATCATTCATTGTAGCATTTAAGATCCTAACATCATGTTCAAGATTATGTTTGTTCATGTCATCTTGTGAAGGCTAGCATGCATTGTTGATCCTAAAGCATTCAAGCATTTTCAAGTGTCCAAACCCATCAAGCAAAGCAAGATCAAGTTCCTTGGAGTGATGTGTTTGTCTTCGGTCCTCTAAGGGAAGCCATTGAAGGTGTGGTGAGTTGTAGCAAGCAAGTGTTCATTCATCATTTCCTTCTCCATTGTCATTAGGTTTCTATCAAGGTTTAATTACCAAACATGGGGTTTGACTAAGGCAAACCTCCATTAAAAAAAAAACAAAATTTCACTCTCTTTGTATGTACAAATTACAGGTTGAAGAAGGATTGAAGATCTTGAAGAGCAATTTTACATTCTTTCATTTGTTGCATTCATTGTTGTCAAGCCATGAAAACTTGGATTCAGATTTTATTTCCGACTTTTCAATAGTGGAACTTATGCAAAACAAAAGCTAAGATTTTATTTTCAACTGTC